>PVLC010045886.1:0-11629 GCA_004027655.1 Graphiurus murinus | reverse complement strand
CAGGACAGCCCTGCGCCCCAGAGCCCTGGTGGAGAGGCTGGGCAGGAGGACGGAAGCAGCAACCCAGGGAGGCAGCTCCAGTCAACTCCCACCCGCCATGAGTCCATCCTGGGAGAATCTGTCCCAAGTATATTCCTTCTGCTCAGAAGGGACCGTCACTGCCAGCTTAGGGGGCCTGGGCTGTCTTCTCCCAAACACATGGACGGCATGCTGTGAAGCTCAGGGTGTTGAAAAGGTTTGAGTCGATCGCAAGCCCACTGTCCTTTGGCCTCAGAATGCAGCACAGGAGTAGGTGGCCCACACTGGACTCATATTGATAAAGCATGCTACAGGACTTCCTATGAGAGAGAACAGAAACGCGACCCTCAGTGTCTGGAGGAGACTGGGAGTTTCCTACGCCGTGGGCCCCAGGACTCTGATCCCAGATTATGCTGAAGGGTCTAGAAAGGGGCACTTCCCAGCAGCACCCAGGCTGACATACGTGCACCCGCTTCTGACTAAGCACGGGCTTGTTTCTGCAAACCTGTCCTCCTTGCCAACGTCTACAGGAGCTATGATGGGAAAAAGAAATCGAGAGCTAGGCAGGTGAGAACCGCCGATGCTAATAGCTTCAACAGTGTCTGTTCATCCACACCACTAGAAGAAAAAACTAATTGGATCCTTGAGCAATCAGAGGTGGATTTAGAAATCAACTCGGTGATTGCATTTCTAGTGTCATTGTCAAATTCAGATCGTGGCGGTAAGGAGCCGGGCAAGACTGCACTTGGGGAAAGATTAAGTGGCTCGTTGAAGTCCCTGTATCATCTTGCAGAGTAGAATCTGCATCTGAGAGGGAGAACAAATCAGGAAAACCGGCTCCCTTTGGCCCCAGAGAGAATTGAGGAATGACCAGCAGGGGTGCCCAACTGATGTAGATAAATTGATTTTGTTATTTCTCATTCTATAAACTGGGACTAAGCCTGAGTAGAAAGTGGGCTTCTATTTTCAATTCAGCTTTTTTGCTTCTTAAATAACTCCAGGCTGAGGCTGAGGAGTTAGACCTGTCCCTTCCTTTGATCTACTAATAACTAATAAGCAATGATGGTTTCTTCTGAGGCAGACAAGAGTGGCTTTGAAATTTAGTGAGAAAACTCTTGTGACATTTTAAAATTGGTTTTCAGAGAATGACACCAACTTCCACATGTTTCTTGGGGATGGAAGGGAGTCTCTGAACCAGCACTTGGAGGGAGGGAGGGAGGGAGGAGCAGGAAGACCCAGAGGCAGCCTCCCTCCTTCCAATGTCTGTGTTCCCTTCCTCTTTCTCTCCTCCACCACCCTCCATCTTGCAGACAGGCTTTGGGACAGGGATTAGACTCACAGGGCAGAGCAGAGAAGAAACCTCCTAGGTCTTGCCAGGATCCACAAGCATTTGACAGCAGATCCTGCTGCAGATCACACAGGTTTTTGGTGGTGTTAGGAGCTGAAGTCCTGGCTGGAAGCAGACTCCACCTGCCATGGGGTCGTTGAAGAGACGCAACTGATGCCCACCGGCAAGTCTACTGCAGGGAGGAGGGAATCCAGTGGGGACAGGAAGCTGGGGGAAGGGAGGGGATGGGCAGAAGCACAGGGCAGAGCCCAGAGCCCAGAGGAGCCTGGCTGCTGCTGTTCCCCAGACCAGAGTGGAAAAGTCCTGAGCCAGTAGGATCAGAGCTGAGTGGGGTGAAGACAGGCAGGTCTTCTGCAGTTCCCAGGGCCCCATGATGAACCCGCTGAGCTGAGAGAGCAGGGGCGCTCTCCAAGGTACCCAGCACGGCCCGGCTTCCTGGTCCTCCTGGTCTCCCTTAGCCCCACAGAGGGAGGATGCTGCCCCATGATCACCACGTCTGCATCCAAACCCAAAGCAGGGAGAGACCCTCAATTTCCTCGGTGCTTACTAATGGGCGCCTGACATTTCCCACGATTTGTGTATTTAGAAACATCAATAACTTAACATGCAGTTCTAACCATTTCTGCAGGGCCTCCTCATCCTTCCGCTGTGACGAGCCATCTTTCATCCTTAGTCACTGCACTCTGCTCCGATCACAGCTCTCAGCAGACATGTCTGCCCCAGCATCTGCTCCGGCTTGTGTGGGAGAGTGTTGGGCACACGTACGCATGGGGCCACCCCGAGCCCTAGGCATGGGGGACAGAGGGCCGATGCATGGCCCTGCCTCAGGGAGTCATGGGGCGGGGCCAGGGAGGGGCAGAGGCACTACCCTGGGAGGTCAGCCAGAGGCAGCGGGAGAAACCCTCAGCCGTGAGGCGCAGGGGCTGGGAGGCCCTGGCCCTTCTCCTGGTCACAGAAGTCTTTTGGGGAGCAGGAACGCCGAGGACAGTTGGGGGCTGTTTAGAGAAGGAGGGAGCACAAACCAGGGGACGTGCAGGCTGCAGGAAGGCCTGAGCTGGGGAAGATCTGGTGCAAGAGCAGGAGATGCCGCTGCCGGGAGCCATCCATGTCCAGCGGAGGGCTGGGTGGGAGCAGGCAGGGCATGCTACAGGGACCTGTCCCTTGTCTCCAGGGACTGGAGGCCTTGAAGGCCAGCTGACTTGCAGTGGTGTGAGCCATGCACAGGACAGAGGGAGGGTCCAGCCGCAGTGTGAACAGGCGGGTGAGAGAGGGGGTGTCCGGCTTGGACAGGGTGCCAAGCTCCAGAGGAGCTCGTGGTGTCTTGACAGGCATGGTGCTCACGGTGCCTTCTCCTGTGTGTCTTGTCACAGAGAGGTCTTGGGCCATCTGTGGTCTAGCTTCTCTATCTGACCCTCTCCACGTGAAGAGTAGCCATGTACAAGCGCTGTCCAGCACGCAGAGGTCCAGTGCACGGGGCCTGGAGGCTGTGTGGTCTTTTCTTCATGGACATAGAGTCCTCCTCGAGGCCAGCCTGATATGAGGCACACAGTAGGCCCATACCTACTGTGGGATGCCTTCCTGGCTCCTGCAGCTGGGGCCCCAGAGCCCTGGCTGAGCTTGAGGGCGTCGACTCAGAGGCCTGGGCCTGTTTCCTATCTCAGCCACATTCTACACTTGGAGGACGAGCACTCGGAGGTGAGCATAAACCATGCTGGTCGGAGCCTGAGGCTTCCTGGACCAGGGCAGCAGAGCCAGGCATGGCCTGCTTTCCACATACTCCCCACCAGAAGCTCAAACTGGAAGGAGCCGGTGTCGCTGCAGTGGAGCAGAACCCAGGAAGCCTCCATGATGGCGGCAGAGGGCTGGAAGTCGGCAGGGATAACGTGACTTCTTTGCACACGTGTTTCTCATTCTTAGCACAGAGGAGAGGACGGAGGCTGACTGACCTACTTTGGTCAAGGAAGGAGCAAAGTATAGAGTGGCGGGAAGGACGTTTGCGGAGAATACAGATTTGTTGTCGCCACCACCAGCACACCCTCGCAGACGTCCCCGTCCCCACAGACACTCCAGGGGCCGCTGCCTGCTCGGGCAGGGTCCGTCACGCTCGCTCAGGGGGGTAGACTCCCGGGATGCCCTACTTCCCAAGTAAAGCAAACCCCACACCCCCCGCGGAGGACAAACACAGCAGGCTATTTATCTCATGTTCCTGCTGGGAAAATCTACTTGGAAACCCAGAGGCGCTGGCCAAAGAGAGCAGGTTTTAATTTACAAGGGGCCGGGAGCTGCACTGGGTGGGAGCCGGGTGAGGGGTGCTCGAAGCCCCCTCCCCGAGCTCCATCTCTTGCCATCTCTCTTCTGCAGGCAGAGAAAGCGCTGACAGGCAAGTCATTTTCTACTGATAGCTGGAATTTGGTGTTAACAGCCCCAGTGCTCTGCAATCAGCTTGCAATTGTACAGCGTTATGATAGAAAATAGGGATAAAGCTCAGGCCAGAATCCTGCTGTGTTCAGAGCGAGTTGGAGACCTCATTGTGGAAGTCAATTGTGTAACTCACTGCTTGGGAAAAGCCCCACTAGTGGGAGTCACGAGGCCCAGAGTGAGCCCTGGTTCTGGTGACGCTGGAGAGAAGTGGGGTCCCGGGATGGGGTGCTGGGCTTTAGAAAGAACAGTGTGAACAGCAGACCTAGAGGCCTCAAAGTCTGTTCTAGAAAGATCACTGGGACAGAATCATGGCTCGTGTATGCTCAAAGAATGATAGGAATGTCTTGGGTCCTCTAAAAGTGTAGAACAAAACAAGCCACTCAAAAGTGGACACGTCTAGCCGGGCGTGGTGGCGCACACTTGTCATCCTGTACTTGGGAGGCTGAGATAGGAGGATCCAGGTTCGCAGCCAGCCTCAGCTACTTAGTGAGGACCTCCACAACTTAGGTAGACCCTGTTTCAAAATAAAAGAATAAGAAATAAGACTAGGGGTGTAGCTCGGAGGTAGAATGCCCCTGGGTTCCATCTCTAGTGCCTAAAAAAAAAATAGTGGACACATCTAGCCAGTGCAGCTCCCCACCTCACCCGCCACCCCACGCTGGTGAGCTTGTTGTCATCCGATGTCTGTTCTGGTTCCCACGTGCTCCTCAAAGTCCACACACTGGGAACAGAGTCCTGATGCCATCAGCATAGGAATCTGGGGGCTTTGACAGGAAGTCGGGTTAGATGACATCATGAGGGAGGGGCTCCCTGGGTGCCAGAGGGGTGAGTGGCCTTCCGGGGGGCTTGCACGCCCCCTGCTCACTCTCCATGCCTCCCCGCCTCTGTCCTGTGCCACGTTCTGACACAGCACCAAGGCCCACCCGGTGCCGGTACCTCAGTGAGGAGCTTCTGGGTCCCCAGAGTAGTGAGAAACACATTCCTCTGTGAATCACTTAATGCATACTGCTCTGTTACGGCAGCAGCAGAACAAAAGGTCTAAGAAAGCTTTGACTTCAACTGCCTTTAACCAAAGGGGCAAGGGTGTCACGACACCCAAGAGAAGAAAGAAGGGAGGTCAGGGGGTCGCATCCACTAGCCCGTGCCCGGCAGGGTGGCCTCCCAGCTGGCCCGGGCTCACCTGGGTCCTGTCTCTCATGACGACCACCCTCAATCTGCTCCTTTCCTTCAGTTTCAACAAGGGCCCTGCGTCCCAGCCCCAGCCTCGGGCAAGCAGCCTTGCAGGGAGGAGTGGGGCTCAAGTTCACTGGCAACATGCAGCAAGAGAGAGACCTGGGAGAGAGAGGAGGGCCTTGGAGAGGTCTGGCAGGTGACAGGGCTGCTCTGGCTTGGCCAAGAGAGGGATTACAGGGGAATTGCCATCACAGGAAGTCAGGGAAGTGGCCATTTTACATGGGATTTCTCAGAGATCCAAAAAAGGATCAACCCTATTCAAGAAATAAATGCATGAATGCAATGCAAGCCACACACTCATTCATTCATTCATTCATTCATTCAATGAATGCTCACTGCCTCCTGCTCAGCCCCCTTTCATTGATGGGGGAACTGAGGCCCCCAGGGACTCTTTTGCACTCTTGGTTTGCCAGGCCCATGGCACGCCTGTCTCTAACCTTCAACCTCCTGTGAGAGGTAGTCACGCATTGTCTCCTGGGAAGGGCATTTTCGCTGAGCATGGAGTTGTCCACCATGGAGAGGTAAGAGGCTCCCAGCCCCAAAGGCTGTAGTTGCATGAAGGGATTCACAAGAGGACCACCTTGAAGATGGTGATCTTTTTGGAGCCCTGCCTTGCGAATATCTTGCTCTTATTTGATCTCCCTTTTAAGAGACTGAGAAATGGACGTAGGGGCCATGAGCCCCCACCCCAACAGGAAGATGGCAGTGCAGAGCGCTTGCTCGGGGCAGTGATGGTTTCAGATGGCCTGCAGGCAGCAGCCCAGGCTGGAAGGTATTATCAGCCCAGCCCTGGATTCCCTCTGTGCCCCAGGACGCAGCTTCCCTCTGGCCTGCTGTGTCCAGTCTATCAGGCTGGGCTCAGGCTGCTGGCCCCTGGTCTATGGCCACTGGCTCCAGGTGAGACGAGCTGGGACTGGTCATCTGGGTGCTGACCAGAATGGATGCGCCGTTGGACAGTGGCAGAGGCCAGGCCGGACCCTTTGCAGGGCTGTTGATCTTCCGCATGTGTCCATGTCTGAGCACAGGACGGCTCAGCCCCATCCTGCTCGTCAAGTGCACGTCTGTGGCACCTCCCCCCAGACCACCACCCGAGCCACCCAGAGACCATGCTCCGCTCGGCTGCCTGAAGGAGCTTCGCCCTGATGCTCTGTTTTTAAATAAAGCTACTCTCATTCAGACCAAATCATGCTGAGCCTCATGCAGAAAGCAAGTTGGGGGAGGCTCGAATCTATAGAAGACCTGGGCCGTCTCCCACGTGGACCCGAGGACTCCAGGAGCCAATGACGCTGGGTGCTTTGAAAACGCTTTGATGGATTTGAAGTCCGAGAATATTCGCTCTGGTCCTTTTAGGATTGCAGCCTCTCGATATCAGCCAGAGTAGGAGAAAAGAAGGATGGTGTCTCTTATAGTCCTCTCGCCGCAGTTTCTACCATCATCAAGGAATTTGTTAGCACCATCGGAAGAATTATTAAGATGCTCAAGAAAATAAGCTGTTAAGAAAAGGCATTTAGGTATCATAAAAGGAAAGGGCCGTGTTTCTCCTTGCCAAAGGAATTATGCAGAGCGACATAAAGCGTGATGTTATGACTGTAACCCTCCAGCTAAACGCTTTCTGCCCAGTAATGGCATGAAGACCGTTGGAACAAGGCAGAAAATCAGACTGAGGATAGAGACAGGGCCACAGCCTGGCTTTGCTCAGGACAGTAGATGTCTCCTCCGCCACAGCCGAACCTCTGAGGGAATGTCCAGCATGGCCTGGGGCAGCGGGTGGTCACACGGTACAGCAGCTGGACTGGCAGAACAGTTAGAAAACTTAATGTTGTTGCCTTTCTCTTTTCTCCAGGAACTCAAAGTCGATAAGGCTTGCAGGACCGTCTTCCTATTGGCTTGTTGGGGAACTGATAAAAGCGATGAGCGCAAATCACCCGGCTACGCCTCCACCTTTCCTATTTTAATGCCACTTGGGAGACAGCAGGTCGCTGAGTGTGGCACTGGAAAGGCGGCAGGAAGTGACCGGAGACACAGTTGCACTGGCCAATCAGGAGCAGCATTGCTGGGAGCCTCGCCCCGTGGTGACCGACCTCCCTTTCTCATTTCTGAGCATTTGCTAACTTTGGCGAGTGCCTCTTTCCTTGCTAGGATCTGTTGCAGTGGCTGGCCAGAAACAGCACCTTCCTGAGCACAGGAGCAAGGGAGTCTTGGCACCCTGTGGAGTCAGAGCGTACCCTTCCAGGAAAGCGGCCCCACCCTCCCACCCTCCTCAATGGATCTGCTGATCAGCTAAATCCATGAAAGCACTTCTTAGCTAGAGCAGATGAGCTGGTCCTATGTGTTTTAAACAAACAGGAAAACACTCAGCTCCTTATTTACTTAGCCCTGACTTTAAAAAACAGCGTACTCTTTTGCTGACATCTTCCAACAATTCAACAGCTTTGTTTTTTTTTGTTGTCCAAGAAATGTCTCTAGAGGTAAACAGGTCTGAATTCATTCCACATTTTCAGCTTGGATTCTTTTTATTTCTCTCTCTCTAAAAAAAAAAAAAAACACAAAAAACAAAAACCAATGAACTGTGCACTGTAAATAAGGAGAAATGAAATTCTTTTTTTTTTTTCATGATAATAATGCTTAAACCTATTTCCCTAGATGAAACTTGTATGGTAATGTGCAAGGCCCACTATAAATACATTTCTCATATTTTATGCATCCGGTTCTAAAGTTATAATATTTACAATGCACAAATACAAACCCCATCATTACACTCATGAGTAAGCTCAGTTACCCAAGAAATGGCACAAACACAAACAGAAGTAAAGAAAATGAAGACAGAAATGAGGAACCCAAGAATGCAAAACTCCGTGTCACCTTCGCCGAAGGGAGAGAGCTGCAGGTGTCTCCCAGGGCGGTGGCTGCCTCCTGCCCCTCTGCCTGTCCTCCTCTCGCCCCACATGGGGACCCTCCACCTTCCCTCCACCCCTCTGCAGCAGGACTAAAAGGAGTGCAAAGGGCACCTACCGAGGCTCTTGCCTGGCCTCTCGCCCTGTCCCCTCCTAGCTCCTGGCCCCATCTCCCCCTGGGCAAAACCAACTGGAGGCAGGAGAGCAAAGGAGGCCAGACTCTGAGCACAGAGCCAGAAGAGGAGCAGGGCCAGCAGATCTGGAGGGAAAGAAAGCAGCTCTGACGTTCCCCAGGAGCCTGCTCAAGTTGTCCACCCGAGCCACCCTCTGGGATCCATAGATATTTATCAGGTCACTTGGCCCAGCAGGCGCCCAGAGCTTCGCTTATCCTCACTGCAGGGGCTGAGCATGCAGGGCTGTTGCCACACTCTGGCCAGGCTCAGCAGGATGCCAAAGGCCTGGTCTGCACTTATTCTGTTCTGAGACCCCAGGAGGAACTCTGGCCCCTGCCTACATTTACAAGAACGATGGCTTCCTGACACCTGTGCAATCCGGAGAGCCTCCCTACCGAGCTTCTTGAAGCTGCACTATCCCACTCTGCCCGGGTGCCCACAGAAGGCTGAGTAGCAAGAGGACTCCCCAGCATTATAAAGGATATAATGGGGGGCATTATACAGCGTGTTTTAAAGCCTGCATTATCCAGACTGAGACAAGCCTGCTTCCACTCGCTCTGATCTTCTTCAGGAGGCCACTGGGTGTCTCATAGGAACTCGGGCCTTCCTTCTGCTTTGGACCAGGAACAGTGAAACGCTGTCTGAAGTTTCCAAGTCCCGTTTTAAAATCCAGTGGAATCCTTTCTTCTCCGGGGGTTCAGCCTCTGCCTCCTTTCGACTGGTCATTTGTCATCACCCAGATGGCTTCCTGTTGCATGTTCGACTACTTCTGTGCATGACTTCTCTGTGTCAGAAACCCAAGGAAGCAAATGTCCCTGGGGGGATTTCCCAGGCTCAGGGTGCACATCTGCAAATGGACTTAACCCTCTGGCAGGTCCAGAGCCCTTAAGTCTGATAGGCCACAGGATGGTCCAGAGCACACACCCCATGCTTATGGGGAGACCAAGCAAACCACAGAAAGGTCCTAAAGGTCATGGCTTTGTCCCTCACATGCACAGAGCACCCCTCTGTCCTGGGTGTCCGTCAGGCCCTGTGGCTGCAAAGCCAGATGTGTGGACTGTTCTACAAGCTCCCGGGACACAAGGGGGGCAGCAACACTGGTAATTACCGTGCACGTTCTGCCATGGTGCAAGGTCATCTGACACACAGAGGCCAGGCTGTATTCTAAGTGCTTAGAAGGTGGAATCCAGACTAAAAGAATCACTAAGATACTTCCTTCTTCCCACCCTGACAAGTAAAAATATCTGTAAACCTCTTGTTTGGAAAATACTGAAAGGTGGTAAAATACCAGCGACAATGGCATTAATCACTATGACTCCAGTCCGAGTTCTGTGTTGATTGCTTGGTGAGGTCTGAGTAATAAGATAGAGACACATATTCTATAAAAGAAATCCATAAAATCATATTGTTTGCTTTCATTTTGGCAAAAACGTCTATGCCGTAATTAAGGAGTGTTTCTTAGCTTGCTTCATTTTTTATAGTACGGCTAAATAGAATTAAAATAAAATTCAATGACACTCAAAATATTTAAAAATAAATGTTTTATCAAGAAGTAAAAGTACAAAATTTCAAAAGGATATCATCATTTCATCCAAAACTAATTTTTTCTAAAATAGTCAAATGCATAATAAAATTAGAATAGAAAATAGGAATTACCAAGGAATATCAAGTTATTAAATAGAAATTATTTAAATAAATCAAAATTTCTAAATTCTACCATTTTGAAAATCTGCATCAATCTTATCAAATATCTTTTAGAGTCAGCAAAACACATCCCAAGCCTAGACTTCTGTTCCCATCCAGTTGACCGGGTAAGAAGTTCACATATTCTACTTCCAAGCTGCAGAGGTTTGAATTTAAGACACTTGGGATCATTCGATGTCACAGGCTGCTGTGGGGCCAGGCCGTGTGACAGCTGTGAGCTCTGTGGATACTCCTGGCATCCCCCAAAGACTGGTGTCGCACAGCAAGCCCACTAACACTCACAGGGCAGGGCTTGCGAAGTGCTTCAGAGGCTGGGGGTCACAGCTGTGGGCAGAGAGGTGTGCCAGCCCGCCAATGGCGGCAGCCAGGGCACTGTAGATGAGGAAGGAGAAGACCCCCAGACTTCCTCCCTGACCCCAACCCCAAGCCCCCCGCTGAGCCTCCTCTAGAGGCGGAGCCCAGAAGGCAGACTTGGCCGTTCATGGGGAATTTCTGCAAGCTGGCAAATGGCGTGCTCCGGTTTTAAAATCATCCCATTTTCATTTTACTTTTGGTTGAATAAGCCCAATTTCTGAAAGCTGTGTTTAGCCACCCCAAGGGTTTTCTTGAAATGGATGGATTTTTCTCCGGGGCTGTCTGGACCGCCTCCACGAGGTAGAGTGACCTGGGAATTGTTGGGGTTCTCCAGGTAGCACTGATGGAGGACCTCCAGCTTGTCCTGCCAAGAGGACGCCCCAGGGGGCACTGGGAGAGGAAGTTTCCATCAGCAACCAAATCTAGCCCCGCAGTGACCACCCTGGGCTTTAGCACCCCTGAGCGCAGCTGGAAAGCTCTGCCCGGGTCTTGAACCCTGGACCCTGCAGCTCTGATGGCCTGTGAGTCCCTTCCGGCCTCCAGAGCCTCAGTTAAGCACAGGGAGCGGACAAGCAAAGGAGAAGGTCGCTGACCATGGCTGTGTAGGCACTGGGAGCCCCAGGCCCAAGAGCCACACAGGCTGGGAGGAAGGGATGGAGGGCAGTTTCCCTAAGGATCCAGGACCAAGGGCCCCCAGCAGGATGGAGCTCTGCTGTGCCGGTCACCTTCCACGACAGCTGCGCACTGAAGTGACACACACACAACATATTCTGACTTAGGCCTTGCCCCTGACAGGAGGTCCAGCCAGGGATAGAAGGCTGGGGATGCAATGTGTGGTGATAAACGGTGTGTGATTCTGCAAAATTGCAACAGGATATGACCTTGCAGACACTTTGCCAGAAACCTTTCCAGGCCTTGGGGGGAGGGACAGGAAGTTCAGCTTTGTCCAGTCATGGTAGGAACACCACCATCTGTACCTACCCCAGAACCTGGCACCTGGTACTGCCTGCAATCAGCTTATGAATGAATGAATGAATGAATGAATGAATGAATGTCATGTAGGCAAAACCAAGTCTGTTTCATAACATCTTCTACACCTGCCACAGAACCATTGACTTTCAGCCCATGGATGCAAATCCACACAAGAGCCACCACGGAAGGGCAGCCTCCCCTCTGCAGCCTGTCCGTCATCATTGTCTGCCAATTACGTGTGAGGGTTTAAGCAGACCAATTTGCATAAACTCTCCTGCTCCCAAAAGCCCCCCAGGGAAGGCTGCCCTGCACGTGAACCCACCCGGGGTAACTCTGATTGAGAATTGGCAAGACCTTCCCAAAGGCAAGATTACTTTAGTTGACCTAAAGTTGCATATCATGTTAAAAAATGATTAGTCTAATTAGAACTAGATTTGCTTTGATTGTGCCATTAATTTAGAAGGGTCAGGAATCCTGGGCTCTTCTCTGATTCTTTTATTCCCACTACCCCA
>PVLC010045885.1:0-11572 GCA_004027655.1 Graphiurus murinus | reverse complement strand
TGCTGCCTGACTGGCCCAGGGAAGGGGATGGTGGGCTTCTTATCTCTCAAGCTGCTCCTTGGTGTATTCTTTGATTAGTCCCACACTCTCCCATACCCTCTCCATGGACCAGAAGCTGCTAAAAATTACAGGAGGAAATGAAATCAGACCACCATAGTAACACATGAGTATCTATGTTTATAGCAACACAATTCATAATAGCCAAGTTATGGAACCAGCCTAGGTGTCCATCAAAAGATGAAAAGATTACAAAATTATGGGATATTAACACAATGGAATTCACTCTGCCATAAAGAAGAACAAAATTATTATGTTATTTGCAGGGAAACAGATGGAACTACAGAATATTATGCTAAGTGAGATTAGTCAGTCACAAAAAGTGAAAGGTTAGATGTTTTCCCTCATATGTGGAAGCTAGGGAGAAACAGGAGAGATGCTAAACAAAGGAGGGGAAACCTTAGTAGAGTGAGGGAGGGGGGCCTATGGGAGGGCGGCAGGTGGGGCAGAGGGAGACTCCATAAAACACTTCAAAGGACTCGATGTACATACACAAAGTTATGCCAATCTCAATGTCATGCACTGGGAGGGTGAGGGAGACTCACCGAGTGCTAGATGCATGTATGTCTCTAACTTCATCATGATGTATGATTACAATGCACCAGTTAAAAACAAAAACAAAACTTCCAGGACAGCCTAAGCACCACATCAAGCCAGACACAGAACTCTGTCTTGTAATCACTGCTCCCCATTCCCCCTACTGTACACCCCGTGAGTTAGCTCTCCAGGCCTTCCTTACCTGGTTGTCGATCTTGATCTCTGTCAACGTGTCATTTTCTCTCAGGGCCTCTACCAGGGCCAGGATCCCAGTTCCAGTAATGAAATTGGATTCTATGTTTAGACTCTTCAAGGTCTTGTTTACTTTCAGCATATCTGCAAAAGCCTTGTTATGAAAAAACAAATAACCATTAGGGTTTCTAAAGACTGATTTAATGAACACTGTACCCCCAAATAAAGTACAGATATTTTTATAGCACTTAAAGAGAACTGACATTAAGTCATACTTTCACCTCCAAGTAAAAAAGATAATAATTTAAAATTGCAGTGAAAATAGTATAGTCTACCAGTCCAGGTTATGTGTATGTCTTCTTTTGAGAAATGTCTATTTTGATACTTTGCTCATTTTTTCCCCCTATGGTACTAGAGATTGAACCCAGAGGTATTCTGCCTCTGAGTGATACCCCATCCCTATTTTTTATTTTGAAACAGGGTCTTGCTAAGTTGTGGAGGGCCTCACGGGCTTGCTGAGGCTGTCAGCAAACCTGTGATCCTCTTGTCTCAGCCTCCCAAGTGCTGGAATTACAGGTGTGCATCACCATGCCTGGCTATTTTATTTATTTATTCAATTTATTTTTGTGGTAATGAGGATTGAACCCAGGGACATTCTAACTCTGAGCTACACCCACAGCCCTTTAAATTTTTGTTTTGAAACAGGATCTTGTTAGGTTGCTGAGAGTCTCACTACATTGCTGAGGCTGTCCTCAAACCTGTGATCCTCCTGTCTCAGCCTCCCAAGTACTGGGATTACAGGCATGAGCTATCATGCCTGGCTGATACTTTGCTCATTTTTGAAATGTATGTATGTGTATGTGTGTGTGTGTGTGTGTGTGTGTGTGTGTGTGTGTGTATATATATTGCTGTTGAGTTGTTGGAATTTCTCATATATTCTGGATATTAGTCCCTTGTCACATGGATAGTTTGCAAGTATTTTCTCTCATCTTGTAGGTTGTCTCTTCATGCTGTTGATTGTTTCCTTTGCTGTGCAGAAGATCTTTGGTTTGATATAATCCTATTTGTCCATTTTTGCTTTTATTGCCTCTGCTTTTGAAGTCTTATCTAAAAAATCTTTTCCCATGCTAATGGCTTGTAATGTTTCTAGCAATCCCACTACCGAGTATATATCCAAAGAAAAGGAAACCAGTATGAAGAGTTATTTGCAGTCTCAGATTTATTGCACTATTCACCACAGCCAATATACAGGTTCAACCTAAGTATCCATCAATGGGTAAATGGATAAAGAAAATGTGGTATATTCATAAAATGGAATATTATTTATTATCCAAATGGAATATTATCTACACTGGAATAGTATTTATTACCCATAAATAAGAATAAGGTCCTACCATTTGTGACAACATAGATGAACCTGGAAGATATTATATTAAATGAAATAAGTCAGGCACAGAAAGACAAACACTGAAAGTTCTTACTCATATCTGAAAGCTAAAGAAGTTGATCTCATTGATGTAGAGAGTAGAATAATGGTTACAAGGCTTGGAAGGGGGTAGAGTCATGCAGAGAGACTAGTGAACACATACAAAATTATTTTAGATGGAAGAAATGAGTTTCAGTATTCTATAACACAGTAATTTATAGTTAACAATTTATTGTAAATTTCAAAATAGAAAAGAGTACTTCAAGTGTTCCCAACAGAAAGAAACAATAAATGTTTGAAGTGGTAGATTGCTCGTTATCCTGCTTTGATCATTACATATTGTATACATGCATCAATATATCATATTGTATCCATAAATTTGTAAAGTTATTATGTATCAACCTAAAATTTTAAAAGGCCATTATCTTGAGAAATTATTGAAATTTTGAATTTTAATTACTGAATTTTTCTACAAAATATAGAAAACTTCATAGAGAAGTGGTTAAAAAATGTTGCCTGCAAATTAGTTCAGCCACTATGGAAATCAGTGTGAAGATTCCTCAGAAAACTGGGAATGGATCCATCATATGACCCGGCTATACCACTCCTGGGTATCTTTCCAAAGGGACTGAAATTAAGAGAACTACAGTAACACATGCATACCCATGTACATGGCAGCACAACTCACAATAGCCAAATCATGGAACCAACCTAGGTGTCCATCAACAGATGAATGGATTACAAAAGTATGGGATATCCACACAATGGAATTCTACTCAGCAATAAAGAAGAACAGAATTATGTCATTTGCAGGAAAATAGAAGGACCAGGAAAACATTATATTAAGTGAGATTAGCCTATAGTCACAGAAAGTAAAGGGTCATATGTTTTCTCTAATATGCTGAAGCTAGGGAGTAATTGGGATACCAGAAGGACTCTAGATAATGGAAGAGAAACCCCAGTGGAGCCAGGGAGGTGGCCTAAGGGAAGAGGTGGGGAAGAATGAGGATCTTTGAAGGAATTATTATCATTGGCTTTATGTACATATATGAGAACACCAATGTCAATCTTAGTATCCTGTATGGGGAAGGCAGGATGGGGGAAAGCTCACCGAATGTTATGTGCATGTATGTCACTATCAGCATGATTTACATTATGATGTGAGACTATAATGCACCAATAAAAGTATATTAAATTTAAAAAATGTTTCTTACACTGGGTGTGGTAATACATACTTGTACTCCCAATATCTGAGACAGAAGGATCACAAGTTTGAGACTAGCCTTAGCAACTTAGCGAGGCCCTCAGCAACCTAACAAGATCCTATTTCAAAATAAAAAATAAAATAAAATAAAAAGAGCTGGGGATGTAACTCAAAGGTAGAATGTCCCTGTGTTCAATTCTCAGTACCACAAAAATAAATAAACAAACAAATAAATGGGTTGGAGGTGTTGCTCAGAGATAGAATATCTCTGGGTTCAATCCCCGCCCCACCCCCCCACAGTTGCATGAGATACCAGGGGCAACTCCCATTTGGGGCATTTCATCAAAGAACCGTCTGAGGGACAACAGATGAAACAGCTAGAACAGATGGAGAGCACGGCCCTCCTTGCAGCTTCCCTGGAAAATATCAGCTGCTGGTAGGACTGCCAGTGATAGATGTCCCAGGAAGAGCTTCTAGAGAGGGTGCCACAACCGGAGATAGAAGCAACGCAGAGACAGAGGCACCTCCAGACCTTCACAGGTAGTGTGCAGGAAGAAGAGGGAGGGTGGCTATGCCAGGAATGAAGAACAGAGAAATGGATCTCTCCCAGAATGCACTTCTCGTTACTAGTAACTATGGTGGCGTTCCAAGCCATCTATCAGTTCCTCATAGACACACTACAGAGAATGCTGCTGGTCAATTCACCTGCCTGATGAAAAAAAGCACTCATTAATTCATTCACTCACCCATCTATCCATTCATCCACAACAGACTGTTGGGATTTACTGTGCACCAGCAGTAGAGAAGACAAAAATCCTTGTCCTCAGGGAGCTTATATTTGAGCAGGAAGGCAGAGTAAATATAGCTTAAGTGGGAACAAATGGAGAAAAATAAAGAGGCCTCCCTTTTAAGGAAAAAGTCTATTGGCATAATAGATCTATCCAATTTAAGAAATGATCCTCAGCCGGGCGTGGTGGCGCACGCTTGTAATCCCAGCATTTGGGAGGCTGAGACCGGAGGATCCGGGTTCACGGCCAGCCTCAGCTACCTAGTGAGGCACTCTGCAACTTAGTGAGACCCTGTTTCAAAATAAAGAATAAAAAATAGGGCTGGGGGTAGAGCTTGGAGGTAGAATGCCCCTGAGTTCAAACCCCAGTACCGCAAAAAAGAAAAGAAATGATCCTCATTTATACCAACCAATCTTGTTCTCCATTCACAAAGGTGAATGGGGCAACCAATAATTCCCAGATAGCTAAGGAAAACCAACATCATACAGGAGAAAAGCCACGCTAACTGAACAGGACAACATACTACAGAGTAAACAAAAACCAATGCAGAAAAAAAATTTTTTTGTACTGGGGATTGAACCCGGGGCATTATACCTCCGAGCTATACCCCCAGCCCTATTTTTTATTCTTTATTTTGAAACAGGGTCTCACTAAGTTGTGGAGGCCTCATTAAGTAGCTGAGGCTAGTCGTGAACCTGGATCCTCAGGTCTCAGCCTCCCAAGTACTGGGATTACAAGCATGTGCCACCACGCCCGGCTCAAAAATTCTAATTATTAGTCTCCACTCCTCTTTTCTTCCTTCCCACAAGAAAAAGGAAAGACACTGCATACATAGAATAAATACTGGCTATTATTATCTTTTAAAATAAGAGCAATAACAAAGCATTTTGAAAATTAAAAATACTATATTGGAATAAAAAAGTAACTGACATCCAAAATTTGACTGAATATCAAGTTGGTAAGCTAGAAGACAAAGATGAGGATATTTCCAAGGAGTAAAAGAGAAAATATGAGAAACATGTTTAGAGATATGGAGGGAAGATTCAGAGGTTGAACATTCATCTAAGAAGAGTCTTAGAAATACAATAGAAAAGAAGAAATTATCTAAAAGACAACAGCAAAGAAATTATCAAATAATGCAAAAAATTTCCCGGAGCTGAAGAAAGTCATGAATCTTTATCTGAAAGAAATCACTAAATGCTCAGCAGAATGATAAAAAAATGATCCCTTCATGGACATCCAAGCGAAATCTCAAAACTCAAAGGGAAGAAAGAGAGACTTGAAATCTAAAGATTTCTAACAAGAAAAACAAGTTACTTATTACAAAGGAACATGAATCAGACTAGCATTGGTCACTAGATTATGAGGCCCATAGGAATAGAGATTTATATTCGCATAGTCATATAATTGGAAAAGCTACTAATTTTTTAATTTGTGGAATCAAGTCATATACAAAACTTGTATATATCTATATATGGATAAAATATATAAGGTTCAAATGTGTGAAAATAATGGGAAGAGCTACAATCTGGAGATAGAAGAGGAAGGAAAGATAAAAAACCAAGTGAGTATAGAACTGCCCTTATCATTTGTGTGTGTCTATGTGTAAGTGGTACTGGGGATGAACCAAGGATGATCATCACCCTAGATGAATTAAATCAGAATCTGAGGTTGTGGCCTGGCCACCACTCCCTGAGTGAATAATGTGCAGCCAGGATCGAGGGCCACTAAAATTAAAGTCACAAAGACAAAAGGAGAATGAAAAACAAATTGCTAATAGTGATTGCTTTCAGGGAATAGAACAAGGAAGCTCTAAACTACTTTAATTGTTCTTATGGTGAAAGAGATAGCAAAAAGGAAGGGGAGGAGGAATTGCAACATGAATAGAAGGTTTCCCAACCTCCACACAACTGGCATTCAGGGCTGGAGAACTGTTTGCTATAGGAGGTTATCCTGAGCACTGCAAGAAGTTTAGCAATATCTCTGGCCTTAGACACACTAGATTCCAACAGCACCCCAAACTCAAATATCTCTAGATACTGCCAAATGTCCCCTGGAGGACAAAATTGACCTTGTGTTGAAAACCACTGGAGTAGAAGAATAATCCTGCGTATTAGTCAGACACTTGACTGAACTACAAAGAAAGCTCAAGGATTTGGACTGACAATGTGGTATACCACATAAACTAAAGTGGTGGATTAGAGCCAGGTGTGGTGGTCTACACTTGTAATCCCAGTACTTGGGAGGCTGAGACAGGAGGATCGTAAGTTCATGGCCAGCCTCAGCATCACTGCCAGCCTCAGCAACTTAGTGAGGCCCTCTGCAACTTAGCGAGACCCTGTTTCAAAATACAAATTAAAAAATAGAGCTGGGGGGGTAGCTTGGAGGTAGAATGCTCCCAGGTTCAATCCCCAGTACCACAAAAAATGAACAAAGTGATGAATTAAATTATTCAGTACTTAGCCTTTAATTGAAATTAAATGTACACATTTTAATCAGAGTACCAGAGGGGAAAACATCAAGCCTTTCCTATGGACACTCTAAGCTTTGGAATTTCTTTCAGTTTTAGAATAACAAGATGTGAGAGCAATTCATCCTCTACAAAAAGTTTCTATACCTCCTGATAAGCGGCCAGAATCTTGCTAATTTCTTCAGAAAACACTTTACTTATACAGAACAAAACAGAGCCCCTGCCAAAATACAGCCCTGGACTGCAGGCCCAACTGCACTTTAGTTCAGCAAATATTTAAGCATCAATTACACGTTCTCGGGATAATAATGTTAGTAAAACAAAGACTAGATTTCTTAAATGTTATGTAAATAATTAGGGTAGAAATACACTTTTAAAGGGAAGGTTTTGCTTTCTGTACTTTATAGGAATATATGAAAATACAATTTTCCAAGCTGCCCAAATCATAGCCATGAGAAACACGTAGCCATTAAGTCTTTTTATGGCTTGTCTGCATGGATTTCAAAGACGCTGCATGAAAAAGAATGTGCAATATCTCATATTTTCAAATTATATTTTGAATATATTAGCTTAAATAAAATATTAAAATTAGTTCCAAGCTGTGTGTGGTGACACATACCTGTAATTCCAGTACTTGGGAGGCTAAGACGGGAGGATTTCAGGTTCAAGGTCAGCCTCAGCAACATGGCAAGACTCTCAGCAACTTAGTGACACCCTACTTCAAAATAAAAAGCACTGGGGGTGTAGCTCAGTGCCCCTGGATTCAATCCCCAGTACCCTCCCCACCCCCCACAAAATAAAATTAGTTCCACCTAAGGTCTTTTTATTTTATTAGTGTGGCTACTAGAAAATTTAAAATGAGCTGAGCCTGGTGGCACATACCTGTACTTGGGAGGCTGAGACAGGAAAATCACAGGTTTGAGGTCAGCCCAGCTTCCAGTTTTAGCTACTTAGAGAGACCTTGTTTTAAAATAAAAATAAAGTCTGAGGGTGTATCTCAGAGGTAGAATGCCCCTGGATTCAATCCTTAGTACCAAACAACAACAACAACAAAAAAAAAAAAAGAAAGAAAGAAAAAGAAAAGAAAAGAAAATTTACAATGATACATGTAGCTCATGTTTTATTTTCATTGGAGAGTGCTCTCTTAAATTCGACTTTTATGTGACATCATGTTTAATAATAACATTTTTTTTTTTTTACATATTTGGGCTTTCTGTCTTCATTGGCATTCAGCGGGAGCAAATTCCACTCATACTCCTAAAATGCTATAAATGTGGTTCTATGGAAGTGCATGGGCTGTGAACTGAACTTGGTTGCAGGTGACTTACATTTGCATCCTGGGTTGGCCACATGCTGCATAATCTCATTTTAGTTACTCAACCTCAGTGAGTAACTAAGCTGAGATTAGTTGCTTCATCTATAATATGAGAATAATGACATCCTTCATACACACAGCTTGTCTACATTCATGACAATACCAGAAGTGCCTTGTTGAATCTGTTTTTGAATCTTAAACAGAAAAGACTCCTGAAGTTCTTAGCTTCAAGACTAATTTTTTTTTTTTTTTTTTTTTTTTTTTTTTTTTTTTTTTTTTTTTTGTGGTACTGGGGATTGAATCCAGAGGCATTCTACCTTCGAGCTATACTCTCAGCTCAATTTTTTATTCTTATTTGGAAACAGGGTCTCACTAGGTTGATGAGAGTCTCACTAGTTGCTGAGGTTGTCCTTAAACCTGCGATCCTCCTGTCTCAGTCTCCCAAGTACTGGGATTACAAATGTGAGCCACCACACCCGGCAAGACTAATTTTTAATACTATAGTAACAGCCATAATCACAGTTTGAAGATTTCTGTGGCCTGTAATTGGCTTACTACCTACAGAAGAGGTCTTTCCTAGACAGGTGTGGTAGCGTATGTCTGTAATCCCTGTACTTGAGAGTCTGAGACAGGAACATCACAGGTTTGAGGCCAGTCGCAGCAACTTTGTGAGCCCCTCAGCAACCTAGCAAGATCCTATTTTAAAATAAAAAATGAGCTAGGTGTGGTGGCACACATATTTAATTCCAGTACTTGGGAGGTTGAGACAGGAGTATCTCAGGTTTGAGGGCAGCCTCAACAACTTAGCAAGACCCTATTTCAAAATGAAAAATAAGCCGGGCGTGTTGGCGCATGCTTATAATCCCAGCATTTGGGTGGCTGAGACCAGAGGATAGGGGTTCGTGGCCAGCCTCATTTACCTAGTGAGTTACTCCGCAACTTAATGAGACCCAGTTTCAAAATAAAGAGTAAAAATAGGGCTCAGGGTATAGCTCAAAGGTAGAATGCCCCTGAATTCAATCCTCAGTACCAAAAAAAAAAAAAAAAAAAAGAAAAGAAAAAGAAAAAGAAAAAGAAGCCAGGCACAGTGGTGCATGCTTGTAATCCCAGTACTTGGGAGGTTAAGATAGGAGGATCACATGTTTGTGGCCAGCCTCAGCTACTTAGTGAGTCACTCCACAACTTAGGGAGACCCTGTTTCAAAATAAAGAATAAAAAATAGGGCTGGGGGTGTAACTTGGAGGTAGAATACCCCTGGGTTCAATCATCAGTACCTCAAAAAAAAGTAAGAAAAACAAAAAGGGCTGAGGGTGTGGCTTAGCTTAGAGATAGAATTCCCTGGATTCAATCCCCAGTACCAACCAACCAACCAACAAAAACAAAATAAATGAAAAGGGCTGGATATATAGCTGGGCAGTAGAATGCCCCTGTATCAATCCCCAGTACCAAAAAGAAAAGAAAAGTTCTTTCCTGATAATGGAGTAATTGGGTAAGGCATCACTTGGGATCAGCGGGCTGTGGGCTGAATTATACTATGCCATCTAGGCACATGGTCACAGAGGCTTTCTCTTCACACCCTGAAGGAAAGAAGTATTCCTCACAATTGTATGGTGTGGTAACTCCTTCAAGGTGAATATGGATATGAATTCACCTGATCCTATCATCAAATCTCAATTATCTAAGGAAACTAAGGTTCAGATAAGTCACTGCAGATGTCATATAACCAGTAAATGTCAAACCAGGACACAGATGCAGGTTTTCTCGGTCAAGCCCAAAGCTGTTCCTGATAGGGCAGGCAGCCTCACAAGTGGCATGGCTGCACTTCTGTGAGCCTAGAGTGCCCAAATGCACAAGGTTCTTGAAAAGTGATTTTAAAATACTATTCATTATGGTGACTATGAACTTAGAAATAAAATGTTCTCTAATTGAATGCAAAACAGCTTCAAATGGGGACATGTCTAAATGTATGCCAGTTATGCAGGGCTTCACTGATTCTAGCAGTGCATCGGGATAATAGTTTATAAGATGACAGCAGAATAAGATTTGAGGCATAGCTGGGAGCAGTGCACATGCCCATAATTCCAGTACTTGGGAGGCTAAGACAGGAGGAGGTCAGGTTCAAGGACAGCCTTGGCAATTTAGGGAAACCCTCATCAACTTAGTGAGATCCTGTTTCGATATAAAAAAAAAAAAAAAAAAAAAAACAGCCGGGCATGGTGGCGCATACTTGCAATCCCAATATTGGGAGACTGAGACAGGAGGATCACTGGTTCACGGCTAGCCTCAGTAACTTAGTGAGGCCTGCGGCAACATAGTGAGACTCTATTTCAAAAGTAAAGAGTAAAAAATAGGGCTAGGGGTGTAGTTCAGACGTAGACTGCCCCTAGGTTCAATTCCCAGTACTGCAAAAATAAATAAATAAGTAAATAAATAATAAAATAGGGCTAGAGGTGTGGCTCAGAGGTAGAATGTTCCCCAGGCTCAATCCTCAGTACAAAAAAAAAAAAAAGATTTGAGGCATGCAAATGGCATCCACTAGAAACATATTGTCATCTCATGTTTATATACTAAAAATGAGGACTTTCTGACAGGGCTCCTGATGAAACCAAAAAAATGCTTCCTAAAATTTTCACTTCTTTGCCTTGGTTCTGTTTCTCTCTTCTCTACTTACCCTTGAAGGGGCAGTAGTGAAGAGGGCAGAGAGGGGGGTGTGACATATTAATTAGAGTTAGAATGAAGAAAAAGTGAAAAATCTGTACCGGGAGTGATAATCTTGAGGAAACAATAAAATCATATTTTGTAAACTTATGGTTCTTCTGTTTCATAGACTATATGTGACTGTACCAAATAAATGATTATTTTTATTTTTATGGTATTGGGGATTGAACTGAGGGGTGCTCTATCACTGAGCTACACCCTCAGCCTTATTTTATGTATTTTTTAAAATTTTAGAACAGGGTTTCACTAAGTTGCTGATGGCTTTGCTAAGTTGCTGAGGTTGGCCTTGAACCTATGGTCCTCCTGTCTTAGCCTCCCAAGTACTAGGATTACAGGAATGTGCCACAATGCTTGGCTTCAAATAAATTATTTTTTAAAAAGCAAGTTGCAACGCCGGGTGTGGTGGCGCACGCTTGAAATCCCAGCATTTGGGAGGCTGAGACCAGAGGATCCGGGTTCGTGGCCAGCCTCAGCTACCTAGTGAGGCACTCCGCAACTTAGTGAGACTCGGTTTTAAAATAAAGAATGAAAAATAGGGCTGGGGGTATAGCTCGGAGGTAGAATGCCCCTGAGTTCAATCCCCAGTACCGCAAAAAAAAAAGCAAGTTGCAAAAGAAGTCAAATTTACCTGAAAAATGTTACCAAAAATGCCAAGCATGGTGTTACACACTCATAATCCCAGTACTTGGGAGGTTGAGACAGGAGGATCACAGGTTTGAAGTCAGCCTCAGCAACTTAGTGAGGCCCCCAGCAATTTGAGACCTTGTTTCCAAATAAGAAATAAAACCAGGTTGGGGGTGTAGCTCAGAGGTAGAACGCCTCTGGGTTCAATCCCCAGTGCCATAAAAAAAAAGTTACTGAAAAA
>PVLC010045884.1:10000-11628 GCA_004027655.1 Graphiurus murinus | reverse complement strand
GGTATTGGGGATTGAACCCAGGGGCATTCTACCTCCGAGCTACACCCCCAGCCCTATTTTTTATTCTTTATTTTGAAACCGAGTCTCACTAAGTTGCGGAGTGCCTCACTAGGTAGCTGAGGCTGGCCGCGAACCCGGATCCTCCGGTCTCAGCCTCCCGAATGCTGGGATTACAAGCGTGCGCCACCACGCCCGGCTCAACATGATGTACTTTCTATGAACACATCAAAGTCAGTCACTAAACTGACTTTGAGAAGGAGGGAAGAGGAGGGAGTGGGGCGGGAATTGGGGAAGGGTTAAATGAGAAATGTGCGCATGGATGTCTTTACCTATACTAGCTTGTACCTAACAAAGATGTGTAATTACAATGCACCAAATAAGGGAAAGATGAAAAATAAATAAATAAATTTTAAAAAATAAAATAAAATAAAAATAAATTGTGGAGGGCCTCACTAAAAGTTGCTAAGTCTGGCAGCAAACCTGCGATCACCCTGTCTCAGCCTCCTAAGTACTGGCATTATAGGCATGCCCCACCACAACCAGCATTTTATTTTGCGGTACTGGGGATTAAACTCAGGGGCATTCTACCTCCAAGCTATACCCCTAGCCCTATTTAGTGAGGTAGCTGAGGCTGGCATGGAACCTGGATCCTCCGGTCTCAGCCTCCCAAATACTGGGATTACAAGCGTGCGCCACCACACCCAGCTCACACCTAGCATTTATTCTGATTTTATGAGTCTGTAATTACAAGTGAAATTACCAGTTTCCATATTCAAGTATACATTAAAGATACTTTCTAAAATCATTATCCTTAAGTGAGTATGCTCAACTAAGAACTGATAAGTATCATGTGTCCCATTATCCAGGATTGAGGGCCTAGAAATTTTCAAATCTAGGACATTTCCTTGCAATTTGTATGGTATATTTACAAATTCTAAATTAGCAGCCCTTCTTTATATATACATTTTTGAAGCTCAGGTTACAAAGAATGCCTTTGAATATCAGAAATATGACTAATTGCCAGGGGTGCACACCTGTAATCCCAGTATCTGGGAGGCTAAGACAGGAGAATCCCAGGTTCAAGGTCAATCTCAGGAACTTAGTCAGACCTTGTTTCAAAATTAAAAATAAAAAAGGGTGGGGTGTGTAGCTTGGAGGTAGAATGCTCCTGGGTTTAATCCCCAGTACAAAAAAAAAGTAGTTACAAAATCAGTTGTCTCCATTATACAATAAATTTTTATTAAAATCTACCATGTCAGCGTGGTGGCGCATGCTTGTAATCCCAGCATTCGAGAGGCTGAGACCTGAGGATCCGGGTTCGAGGCCAGCCTCAGCTACCTAGTGAGTCACTCCACAACTTAGTGAGACTTGGTTTCAAAATAAAGAATAAAAAATAGGGCTGGGAGTGTAGCTCAGAGGTAGAATGCCCCTGAGTTTGTAAGGACCCCGAAAGGGGGACCCCACTGCTGTCAGCTGGACACTGGTGCTCACCCCAAGCAATTGTGAGAGTAATCACTTGATGCAAACCACACGAGGCTTTATTCAAAGACCAACGCGTTGGAGCCGGGCGTGGTGGCACACGCTTGTAATCCCAGCATTTGGGAGGCTGAGACCAGAGGATCCGGGTT
>PVLC010045884.1:0-7500 GCA_004027655.1 Graphiurus murinus | reverse complement strand
ATCCTCCACACTTAAGAAATAAGAAACTTAGGTTTCTTATTCTACCGTCTCGGGGACAAACATAGAATGGCATGATTTTCAGTATAGCTTGCGCCTTTTGGTTTTTACAACCAGGGTTTTCCCCCTCACTTTGGTATAATACTTTTTTCATTCCAGGGAGATTATCTTCCTCTGGGATTCCTTGTAAAATATCCCATCCATCTAATCCTATTATTAGATCACAGATATTAGGGTTTAAATTTGGCCACCAAGTCCAATGGGGAGCAACTTTTGTAGTGCTCCACTCAATTTCTCTGCTTTGGGAAACTACTAGCCAGGTCAGCTTGAGGGGAACATGGGGATTAAAATCACAGTTACCCATTGGGAGCAGCAGCAGAAGTAGAGTTAAGGTGAAGGTGAGGCTTGAGGGGATTCTCAGTCTTTTCCACATTCCAGGCTCCAGCAGATGGCGCTGTCTTGACTTGCGATGCGTGGACCCAAGTAGGGATGCCATCCACCTTTATAGCCTTAGGGGTAGTCAGGAAGACGATGTAGGGTCCCTTCCACCGGGCTTCAAGGTTCCAGCTCGATGACGTCTCAAGTAAACTGTGTCCCCAACCTGGAACTGATGTGGCACTTGAAGGTCCACCAGTTGATAGGCATCAGCCAAGGGTTTCCACACCGTCTTCTGGATATGCTCGAGGGCTTTCAGTCTGCTAAATAAAGTCTGATTAGTAAAACATTCCAAAGTGGGCAGATGCATGGAAGTCAAAGGGGGGGGGGTGTGCTCCATACAATATTTCAAAGGGTGTCACATTTAAGAAACCAGGAGTATTACGGGCCCTGAACAGAGCATAAGGAAGGAGGGCTGTCCAGTCTGTAACACCAGTCTCTAAGGATAATTTTGTCATGGTCTCTTTTAAAGTTCTATTCATTCTCTCTACCTGTCCTGAACTTTGGGGTCTATAAGCACAATGTAATTTCCAATTTACCCCAAGGATCCTGGCCACATCCTGACTTACCTGGGCAACAAAAGCAGGTCCATTGTCGGACCTGATTACCTTGGGAATTCCGAAGCGGGGAAAGATTTCTTCCAATATTTTCTTAGCCACCACTTTAGCAGTTTCTTTCTTCGTGGGGAAGGCTTCTACCCATCCAGAGAACGTGTCCACGAACACTAGCAAATATCTGTTACCATACCTTGCAGGTTGTACTTCAGTGAAGCCGACTTCCCAGTAAGAGCCAGGTCGGTCCCCCCGGAACCTCCTTCCTTTTTCTACCTTGGAGGAGGCTGCATTCACTTTCTGACATGGGACACAGGTTTTGACAATTTCGTGGGCTAACTTCCCAAGACATAATAGGGGGACTCTCGGACCATGGCCTTGAGATGCCTTTCTCCAAAGTGAGTTAACTTATGTATCTGTTTTAAAAATTCTATGGCCTCTTTTTCTGGCAGGATCCTTTTTTCTTCTGCCCAGTGTTGCAGGCTATACTTAGGTGGACACTTTAAATCCTCGGCCTTTTGTGCCAGCTCAGGTGTGTCTAATGAAAGAATATTGAGTCCGTGAGCTGCCTTTTTAGCCTCTCTGTCCACCTTCTGATTTCCCAGGGCTTCTTCGGATTTGTCCCTCTGGTGGCCAGGGCAGTGCACAATGGCTACTTTGAGAGGCTCATGTACAGCTTCTAGCAAATTTAAGATTTCATCTTTGTGTTTAATTTCTTTTCCCGCCAAGGTTAATAATCCCCTTTGTCTGTAGATGGCGCCATGCACGTGGACCGTGGCAAAGGCGTACCTGCTATCTGTGTAAATATTAATCTTTTTATCCTTTGCCATCTTAAGGGCCTGGGTTAAGGCAATCAGTTCTGCCTTCTGGGCTGAGGTTCCCTCTGGCAAGCTGCTGGCCCATATCACCTCTTCTGAGTCTACCACTGCCACCCCTGCCAGTCTTTTACCTTCTACGACATAACTGCTTCCATCAGTATACCAGGTGAGCTCGGCATCAGGAAGAGGCTGATTGCTGAGATCTCGCCAGACTCCCCTTTCCTCTGCCAGGACCTCCTGGCAAGTGTGGAGTACTTCAGTGGTCTCTCCCTCTGCTTCAGGCAGCATGGTGGCCGGGTTTAGAGTGGCTGGGGTGGGGGGGTGAACTGGATTCATTCCTCGTTGAGAAGAAGGCTTTGGTAATGGGTCATTCTGGCATTAGACAGCCATCTTTCAGGCAGCTGGCGAATGATGCTCTCTAAGGCATGGGGTGCCACTACCATCAGCTTCTGTCCCAGAGTCAGTTTGTTGGTGTCCTTGACCAGAACTGCAACTGCGGCTATGGACTTCAGACAGGCTGGCCAACCACTAGTGACTGGGTCCAATTTTTTTTGACAGATATGCCACAGGCCACTTCCATGGTCCTAGAGCCTGAGTCAGCACCCCTCGTTCATCATCAAAGAGGGTAAAGGGCTTAGTTATATCTGGCAGAGCCAGAGCTGGGGCGGACAACAGGGCTCATTTGATGTTATTGAAAGCCTCCTGTTGTTCTTCTTCCCAGATGAAAGGGGAGTTTCCTTTAGTTAAGGGGTACAAAGGGGCCGCCAAAGTGGCAAAGCCAGGTATCCAGAGCCGGCAAAATCCGGTAGTGCCCAAGAATTCTTTCACCTGTCTCGGTGACCTGGGTATCGGAATCTGAGTCACTGTCCGCTTTCTGGCCTCCGTTAGCCACCTTTTTCCTTCTTTTAGGGCATAACCTAGGTAAGTTACCTGCTGCTGACAGATCTGGGCCTTTTTTGCCGATGCCCTATAGCCGAGCGCAGACAGTTCCTTCAGGAGCTCTTCAGTTCCATGACAGCACTCATCTGCGGTGGATCCAGCTAGAAGGAGATCATCAACATACTGGAGCAGGGTTACCTGGGGATGAGGAGACCTGCACGGGGTCAGGTCTTGATGTAAGGCCTCATCAAAGAGGGTTGGTGAATTTTTGAATCCTTGAGGCAGTCTAGTCCAGGTCAGCTGTTGGGTGGCCCCGGAGTCTGGATTTTTTTCCATTCAAAGGCTAATATGCCTTGACTAGAGGTATGAAGGCGGAGGCAAAAGAAAACATCCTTCAAATCCAAAACAGTGTACCAGGTACGGTTGGGTGGCAAGGAACTTAGCAAATTGTAAGGATTAGGAACGGAATGGTGGGGTGTATATCCTGTACCCTCTTGTTAACGTCCCGTAAATCTTGTACGGGGCAGTAGTCTCCAGTTCCCAGCTTTTTTACTGGTAGCAAGGGGGTGTTCCAGGGTGATTTGCAGGGTACCAGTATGCCCAGTTTTAACAAGCACTGTATGTGAGGGTGAATACCTTCCCTTGCTTCCCTGCCCATGGGATACTGTCGAACGGCTACGGGCTCTGCAGAAGCTTTTAACTCTATGACCACAGGGGGCCGCTGTTTAGCCAGTCCCATTCCTGCTGTCTCTGCCCATGCCTCAGGGAAGCATTTAGTCCATTCTGTGATATCAGCAATCTTAGGAGCTTGCTCAAAGAGCTGGTGCTCATCCTCCAGCCTCACAGTAAGGGCGGTGATCAACTGTCCTTCTTTGGTCACCCGGGGGCCTTCAGGCGTGAATGTGATCTGGGCCCCAAGCTTAGTTAGGAGATCCCTCCCCAACAGGGGAACTGGGCATTCAGGTATCACTAAAAACGAGTGGCTTACCCGGCCCACTCCAAGATCAACAGATCTTCAGGTAGTCCATGGATATTGTTGCTGCCCCGTGGCTCCAACTACCCAGGACTTTCGGCTGGATAGGGGCCCAGAGGGCTGCAATAGGACTGAGTGTTGAGCTCCTGTGTCTACCAGAAATTCAACAGGTTTCCCCTCCACCTTAAGAGTTACCCTAGGCTCAGGGAGGGGGTCTGAGCCCCGTCTCCCCTAATCTTTGGCCAAGGACAGAATTTTCTTTTGAGGCCTTTTCTTGGGGCATTCTCTCGCCCAATGCCCTTTTTCTTTGCAGTAGGCACACTGATCTTTGCTCAGAGGCTGCCGTCTGTCATTTCTTTGGTTGCCCAGCGGCCCTGTCCGCCTAGGTTTGCCCTGCTCTTGCTTGTCTACAATAGCTGCCAGGATCCGAGTTAAGTTCTTTTCTTGCCTTTTGTCTCTCTTAACTTCTTTCTCCTTTTCCTTTCTCTGTTCCTTTTCCTCCTCTGTCTCCCTCCTGTGATACACTTTCTTTGCCTCCTTTACTAAGTCTTGTAAGGTCTGATCCTGTAGTCCCTCCAGTCTCTGCAACTTTTTCCTTATGTCTGGTGCTGCCTGCCCTATAAATGCCATGGCTACAGATGCCTGTTGCCCTTCAGAAGTGGGATCAAATGGGGTGTACCAGCGAAATACCTCCATCAGCCTTTCCAGGAAGACTGAGGGGGGTTCATTTGCCCCTTGAAGGACTTCCCTTACCTTAGCCAAATTAGTGGGGCACCAGGCAGCCCCTCAGAGACCAGCCACTAGAGCCTGGCAATAGACATGCAGCCACTCCCTACCTTCAGGTTGGTTGTAGTCCAGTCTGGGTGGCCCAAAGGAAAGGCAAGGTTGATGAGGTTAGGGAGAGTGGTGGGGAGCCCATTTTACCCTGGGACATTCTTCCAGGCCTCCATCAAGATTCTCTCCCTTTCCTCAGTTGTGAACAGAGTCTGCAAAAGCTGCTGACAGTCATCCCAAGTGGGCTGATGAGAAAACATTAAGGACTCCACCAGGCTAGTCAAGTGCTGAGGATCCTCTGAAAAAGGAAGATGATTAGTTTTCCAGTTATACAGATCTGCAGAGGAGAATGGCCAGTACTGCAAGGGTTGGAGACCATTTTTACCAGGAGGGAGGCTATAGGCCCTAAGAGGAAGGGCCCTTGTGGAGTCGGGGGAGACCCCCCACCTGCTTCTGGTTCCCTGGGCCAGACCCTTTGGGTCTTCCACAAGGGGAGCAGGTGGTCCCCCCGGTACCGGTTCCACTTCCCCAACACCCGGGGCCTGAGGTTGAGGGGGTGGATAAGGAGGGGGGAGTTCCAAAAGGGAAAGGTCTTGAGTATCAGGATAAATCTTCCGAGGTCTAGGGGGGTTGCAACTATTTAAAGGGCTTTGCTCTAGAGTCCTTGCTGCCAGGATTTGAGTTCCCCGGGGAGTTCAGGTCACCCAAGGTTTGACCCATGGTGGGGGTTTCTGAGCCAGGTCCTGCTATACAACGATGTAAGGTTGTTGATCCGGGTGTTCAGACGGGCTGGGCTGAAAAACAAGAGCTTTTATGGCAGAAATGAGAGTCAGATCAAAAGATCCTTCGGGCGGCCAGACAACATTAAATGTGGGCCATTCGGAGGTGCAGAAGGTTTGCCATTTTCCCTTCCTGATTTCCACAGATAGATTATAGGCTCTGGTCTTTACCTCTGACCAGTGATCCAAAGTCAGACTGAGAGGAGTAGAAACCGATTGCCCCATTGTTAGTTTGTAAGTAAGTAAAACGAGACACACAAATAACACAGAAAGGCCACAATCCAAGACAAAACGACTCTTTCGGCTTCTGCAAAGTCACTGAGGAGTCAAAGTAACAGAAGGCCGATATTTTATATCCTTAGCTGGCACTAAGAAAATACTATCCTCTTCCAATGGACAGAATTTCACATAGGAGGCCACCAGGCATCCCTGGTCCTCCTCTCCTCCTGGGGCGTCCCCGAGAGCGGCAACCTGGGACCTTCTGGGTCCCTGTCTGGCCGTTCTTACAAGCAGCGAGATGGTTGCAAACTGAAACCAAGTGCGCACAATCTATTATGAATTCTCATAGGTTTAGAACGGACAACAGACAACAGAGAAAGCAGAAAGCTAGCGTATGTTCAGACTCACCTCCAAGGGCAACTTTGAGATTGAGGGGTGGTCACGGATCCCAGACGAGCCCCCAAATGTAAGGACCCCGAAAGGGGACCCCACTGATGTCAGCTGGACACCGGTGCTCACCCCAAGCAAGCACAAGAGTCATCACTTGATACAAACCACACGAGGCTTTATTCAAAGACCAACGCGTTGGGGCTCGACTCGTATCCCACACAGGGGTAGAGGAGAAGAGCCCTGAAGAAGATTGAATCAGAGTTTTTATGGGATTTCAGTACATAGGCATTTTTCTATTACAGGTTTTACAGCCTGCACCTGGCTGTGTCAGATAAGCGAAACAGGATAGCAAAGTCACATATGTTTGATTAAGCGGGTTGTTTACGCACTTTAGTGTGGGGAGCATTCCGTGCATTTCAGCTTATCTTAAACCTCATCCTGGGACTTGTAAAATTTAAACAGCTTCTAGTTAAAAAACAACAATTTTCCATTTCCACATTTCCCTGAAAATTTTCCATTTCCACATTTCCCTGAAAATTTTCCATTTCCACAAATTCAATCCCCAGTACCGCAAAAAAAAAAAAAAAAAAAAAAAAAAAAAAAAAAAAAAAAAAAAAAAAAAAAAAAAAAAAAAAAAAAAAAAAAAAAACAAACCAAAAAAACCTACCATGTCTTTATCATTTAAATTTAGCAAATTGCAAATTTCATTCAGCTGTCGCTAGCTTGTTGTCATAGTAAGCGAAATTTAATTCTGGCACAAAAGATAAACATAGTAGGGAAAAGTTAGACTATTTTAGGTTTGAATGGATGCACAATTACAGTGGATAATAAGCTATTTTATTTTTTCTAATTATTCCATTAAATAAAAGTTGGAAAAAAAGAAAAACAAAGCAGAGTCCTGCCACTCAAAAATTTTAACCCTAATATCATATTATCTCTAATGTCTTTTATTAATACACTTACTCTTGTTGCAGGAAACAAGGTCACTGAAGACAGGAGGTGGAGACTGGAGTGGGAAACAGGTTACTTTATTCACTAGTGAAGGCTCAGCAAGCAAAGTTTTGAGTCTGAGTCCCTGAACACTGAACATACAAGTTCCTTTATACATTCAGTCAGCTAAGATTTGGAGGGGAGGTGTAAGCATGAGATTTATTTCACCTAGCCTAAGCCAGAGACAGAAGCAGGAGGGTGGTTAGTGATGTATCATTTAGTTGTGTCTTACCTGCAGGCGGCCTAGGGGGGCTCTGCTTTGTTTATATCGGAGGGGGCTGGTACTGAATTGTACCTCATTAGAGGCCTGTCTTTGTTTATATCTGAGGGAGCCTGTTCTGTGTCTTATCTCTGGAGCTGTCTGCTTGTTAACATCTGGGGGTGGGGGTGGGGCTGTGAAGAGCCTTATTCTTTTAATTTTAGGCTTCTAGCCAAAAGTGGCTCCAAGGATCCCACCAGGCTCCTACCTCATTCTGATCATTTATTCCCAATGTCACACCCTGGGCCTGCTTCTCTTTCAAATTAAACATTTCATCTATAACCGCAACCACTGTGACATTTCATTCATGACAGTTTCAATCTCATGTAAACCCAATTCCTCCTTTTTTCTCACTTATTTTAACTTTTTTTCCTACTTAGTTTAGACTCCATGATTAATTATTTCATTTACTCTTTTTTTTTTTTTGGTACTGGGG
>PVLC010045883.1:0-11638 GCA_004027655.1 Graphiurus murinus | reverse complement strand
ATCCCAGCATTCGGGAGGCTGAGACCGGAGGATCCGGGTTCGCGGCCAGCCTCAGCTACCTAGTGAGGCACTCCGCAACTTAGTGAGACTCGGTTTCAAATTAAAGAATAAAAAATAGGGCTGGGGGTATAGCTCGGAGGTAGAATGCCCCTGAGTTCAATCCCCAGTACCGCAAAAAAAAAAAAAAAAAAAAAAAAAAAAAAAAAAAAAAAAAAAATGAAGTGAGCATGAATCTAAATTGAAGAGGAGTATCTAGGAGCTGAAATAATAAAAAAAAAAAAATTTAAAAAAAAATTTAATTATTTGTTAGGAGTAATATCAAAATATTATGTTGACTTGAATAAGTTAACTTATGTGAATTATGACTTAACCCTTATGTGTGAGAGAGCGGCCCCCAGTGTGTGCCTGTTAGATAAGGGTAAGACAGCCCACCAAGAGAATCCAGAGACTCAGACATGAACTAACATCAGCCTCAACCAATCAGAATGGACTGTTTGGGTGTCACTGGGCCCAGCCAATCAGAAGGCCCCAACCTAGAGGTTCCCTCTGAAACAACCCATAGAAACCCAGGGCCAAGGCACTCTGTGCTCTCCATTGTCCAATGGGGGCCCTCTGTGCCTGTGATCCTCAGACCTGTCATCGAACTCAAGCATTGGTCCATTATACAGGATCTGTGACTGGGACATGTCGCATGTGAGTTCCCTGGGTCTGGTGACAGGCTGGAACTTAGACTTAACTTAGATTGAGAGCGTCAGCCGAGAGCATGCTTATTGGAACTTAATAAAGTATTAATTACATGATCTAAGAGCCCAGCTTGGTAACTTGCTCACGACATTATTGTAAAAAATCATTTGTTATTATTTAAAAAAAAAAAAAAATCCCCAAACACACACACTATGCTGAAAATATACTGTATTTATTTTGGAAATAAACCCTTTCTGTTTAAATACTAGGCTCTCTTAAGGGAGAGATGGGTTGTGTTCCTGAAGCAGGGGTGCTGTGGGACACCGACCTCTCTTACATCTTCGAAGGCCAGAAACACAGAGGCTGGCAGAATGTTCTGGAGCCTGGGTACGCCTTCATTCCACTAGAGCAGCTCCCCCTTCTGACAGCCAGTGCAGCCAGCTGACGGGAGGCCCAACCCCGAGTGCCCCTCTGCCCCCAGACAATGGCGGGATTGTTCCCCCATCTGTTGAGGCAACAAACCTGGCGTTGACAAGTTCTCTGGTAATTAGCAAGCAGAGGCTGCCATGCCATCAACGCCCTCCAGGTCCCTGTGATGAAGTGGATGAGACCAAGCGCCTCTCCTCCTGCCCATGGGAGACGCTTGGCGTCAAGCTTTGTAAAGAGAACCAAGTGAACACGGCTTCCCCTTCACACTCCAGCTCCTCAGGCCGGTACACATCTGATGCTCATCGCCCGCCGGGCTCCCTGCTCCTCTGCGGGCAGCTACAGGGTTAAGAAAGATGAGAGATAAGGTTCCAGAAAAGCATGGATTCTGAAAGGAAGGAGAGCGAGATAGAGGACGTTCTTGTGGTCAACAGCTCAGGGGGCCATTTTGGAGAACCCAACAGAAATGCAATGTCAACACACAGGTCACTCCCTGAACAAAAGTTCCTGTATGAGAACCAAAGTTTTGAGGTTAGGGATTCTGTTTTCATGAGCTTTGAGACGTAGATCAGATTCCTGGCCAAGACTTTTCCAAAGGAACGTTCTCTGTGTGGACCGTGGTAATTGTTACCCTCTTGAGCACCTGGTAGGAGAGGGAAATGGCACAGATGAATTAAGACCAGGGCTGTTCTGCACAGGCTGAGTTAGGCCATGAAGCTAAGGGAGGGAAAGTGGCTGCAGTCCCCTGTAGTCCCGACACAGAGCAGGACCCCATTATTGAGAAGAGGGATTCTGCTCCATTGCCCGCCATCTTGAAAAATGGATTGGTTCTCCCAAGATCCCAAGATGACGTGCCACACATTAAAGAGTATGTGGAGATTTGGTGCTCACTATTTCCACTAGGAAGTTTTCCCCTAGGACACAATTTATAGATTAATCTTTAAAAATAAATAAACAAAGTACTCTCAACCAGGGAAGAAAGACTTCCAACTCAGAAGGCCCAGTATTTAACTTCATATGGATAGACTGTTTTTCTCATTTCTTTCCTAAGTTTGTGTATGGTATATTATTACACATGTGAAACCAGAATGTGAAACTAGCCAAATGAGCCCCAGGAAAGAAATAGTGCTCCAAAGTAAATATAGGAACTTGGTTAATACTACACGATCAGATATCTTGCAAATAAGACACACAATTAAAATATCATTGTATATGGGATTGAGAGTCGCAGATTGCACAAGATAGTCCCACAATGCTGGAGTGGACATTTGATATGCTTTGTGAGCTTCGAGAAAAATTTGGGGAAAATAGAACTTTGGACCTGTGTGTGGGAGGAGGGGAGAATAATTATGTAGGGATATGACTGAAAACTAGGGGCCACTGAGGAACAAAAGCAAATTATAAATCTATAATGTAGAGAAATGTTTAGCAAACCATTGTAGCTGCATATGGACACGAGACAATTCTCAAATTTTATTTAGCACAGTCAGAACAAAGCTACCAGGTCAAATTCTATCAAGCCATAAATACATATTTAAAAGGATCTTCTCATGGAAAATACATTTAAAGTTCAAGGGCACTCCCCTTATTTTAAGCAAAACAAGAAAACGCCACTAGATAAAATACTTAAGGATAGAGGTTTAAAAAAAACTCATTATAATGAGATTTTATCATGCAAAGTACATAATTTAAGAGATGCATGAGTAAGTTTACCTTTTAATAGCATCAGAAACATAAGTAAAGGGCAGGAAAATGGGAACTACAAGAAAAGAGGCAGTAAAATAAGCTCTGAGGGAGCGCCCCACCGTTGCATGACTCAAAATAAGTCCGAGGGTGGGACTGGAAAAAATTCTCTTATTATAAAACCTTTTCATATAATAATACTATTTTACTTTAATGAGGCAGCTTAGGAACCTTGGGACATATATTGAGATAAAAAGCCAAGAGGAGACTTAAGTGTCTTTAGTAAATGAAGATTATTAGGCACAAAAGGATATTCAAAGATTTTCCTAAACCATCACAGTCTAATCTTTAAATATTTTTCTTCTTTTTTTTTTTTTTGCTAGGGGAAGTTTAATGTAAATCTCTCCTTTTATGGGTACTGGTTGACTTTGTTCTTTGCTTAATGTAAACGGGGCTCTTCTGTCCTGACACTGTGCATTTTTACAGACTTAAAGGTCTTTTCAAGGGACATTAAGACTTCTTTAGAAGAGCAGTTATTACAAGCAACTGACACTAGTCCGGCAAAATTGCAGACCTTGGTTTTCAAGGATCAAAGACTGAAATGGAGCTAATTTCCTCCAATGATTCCACTGCCCAGGGAATTAACTAAGTGAGTAGAGAAAGCCACCCCCTGCCACTTACTGACATAATTAAAAATAAAAACACAGCTTTCAATAAAAGGTGTATCTTAGAACATAATATTAATTCGGTTTTATTTCTTTTTTTTTGTCTTGAATAAAACAAGGACAAGTAAACATCCTCCTTTTGGAAAGTTAAGAATGTTTGGTAAATTTTGTTAATTTATCTATTAACTTTTCTGATCCTGGAATAATTCACTCTTATGTAGATTGTTTGTTTATTTATTTTTACTACAGACCAACAAAAGGAGTAGACTCTGTGTTGGAAGAGAGTCGAGGAGTCATCTGGTCTCACTTCTGCCTCCAAGCAAATGTACTCTATTCTAAGCCAATAATTTAAGATGTGAAGGAGAGTACGGTGTAAGGTAGCTACGTCTAGACCAGTAATGGCTCACGAGGTCATGATGGGGCTGAATCTTACAGCTTCACTTCCCAATCCAGAAGTCTAACACTCATCTATTTCAATAGGAGACGTTATTGAGGAAGAAGACACAAACCAGGATACAGAATAAGAATGATCAGAATGATCAGAATGGCTTTGATCTGGAGTGCATTTTAGTGACCTTGGGTCATGGCTTCTGCCCTAGGACTGGTGTTTCAAGGTGTTAAAAGTCTTTTTTTTTTTTTTTTTTTTTTTGATACTGGGGATTGAACTCAGAGGCATTCTACCTCTGAGCTGCACCCCCAGCCCTTTATTTTGAAACAGTCTCACTAAGTTGTTGAAGGTCTCTCTATGTTGCTGAGGCTGACCTTGAACCTTTGATCCTCATGTCTCAGCCTTCCAAGTACTGGGATTATAGGCATGCATCAACACACCTGGTTCCTTATATTCATCTTTTATAAGAATTTTTTTCCCAATTTGAGTTAAGTGATGCTACAGACAACCAGATTGGTCAAAGCCTTCTTCCTATATCCTATCTTTTGATGTGTTGCTTGACTGGCTCTACTGGACTTGGTGAAATATATGATCTCGTGCAATAAAACCATAGGCCTTTGAGAAAAGAGATGTCTCTAATTTTGACTCTATCAAGGTTCCTAAGTGGACACTGTGTGTGTGTGTGTGTGTGTGTGTGTGTGTGTGTGTGTGTGTGTGTGTGTGTGTACATGGTACTGGGGATTGAACCCAGGGATATTCTATCTCTGCATTACACCCCAAACCCTATTTTATTTTGAAACCTGGCTTAGAACAGTTTTTTGTTACCATCTTTGATTCTAACCAAGTACCCCTATACTCAGAAGTACAATTTCCCTAAGTATTTGTCAGGGAGAAAGAGAAAATCCAGGAACAGATTTTATTCGGCTCCTGAGTACTTCTAAAGTTTGGATAAGACTGAACTACTTTTTGTAGGCTTTCCTTTATGTGCCAAGGAAGTTTTCAACAAGGCAGGCAGCTAGATTAAAGAGAAATTCTGGCCCATTCGGAGATGAAAGTCTTCAAAACAGGGCATGCCAAATTCATCCGAGAATATAGCCTCAAAGGAAATGTTTGCTTTCTTTTGAAAATTCATTATTATAAAGTCCATTGTGTGATTAGGCCAGTTGTGTGATTATTGAGAAATAACTAAAAATAATAAACGGATGCCTCATCAAAGGCATGGTAATGCCGGGTGCTCTTTTTTGCCGGGTGCTCTTTTTCATTGAAATTGTGAGATGCGTGTGACCTACGCGCCTGGCTTCCTCAGGAGAAGGTTCCATCCCAAGCCCATTAGCATTTCTAATCAGGAGCCCTCCTGCACAAATTTGATAGGAAGACATGTTGAGGCCTTAAGAGTTTTTATTTTTATTTTTTTAAGTTTTGGAAACATGGAAAATATTTTACATCTGAGCTTCAGAAGAAAGATCTATTTTTGTGCCCTGTGTTTGGCTCGCCACCTCCGTCCCGCCCTTTGATCAATGGCAAAGTTACCTTGTTAACTAGCATGGAACAGATCCGGCCGCTCTCCCTGCCTGGGCTCCACTCTGGGCAGGAAGTGGTTTTCTTCCCAAGGCCTGATCTTATTTTTGCGACCGAATTGTGCGAGATCTTGAGGCACTAAGTCAATAGCTCTTACTCAGTCAGCCCTGAAAGGAAGGCAGTCATGAGAAGGAGCCCAGGGGGGGCAGGGGCAGCAGGTGAAGCTAAGACTGTTCTCAAAGGGACCAGTGGTCTCTGAAGCCTGATGATGCATCTCTGACACGCCCCAGACCCTCCTCAGGTCCAGTTTGGTGACCAGCTGTGCCTACTCCAGAATGTAGAGTATGCGTTGGGTTTTGTTTTTCTTTTTCTTTTTCCTCTTGAAGCAGAAAAAAAAAATATGTGAAAATATCCATGTTCTAATTACCTAGTGAAAATGCATATGAAGCCAGAAATAATTTCCAACATTAAAGGGTGGGGGAACCAGCCCAGGAAGACATGAACATGACCTGCCAGTGAGCAGATAGAGCCTTTATTATTAGTCAGAGCAATGGCATATTCAAGAAGTGTCTTTTGGGCCATGGGGAGTGGTGTGCACCTAAAATCCCAGTATTTGGGAGGCTGAGACAGGAGGACCACAAGTTCAATGCTAACCTTCCCAACTTAAGTAGGTCCTTAGCAACTTTCGAAGACTCTGTTTCACAATAAAAAGTAAAATTGGACTGGGGTATAGCTTGGAGGTAGAATGCACTGGGTTGGGGATGTAGCTCGGTGGTAGGGTGCTTGCCTAGAATACTTGAGGTTCTAGGTTTGATCCCCAGCACTGAAAAAAATCTCTCACCTCCACAAGAATTAAGGGAGGCAAACATAGGCATAGAAATTCTAAATCTAGAAATTATACAAGAGAACTCTAATAATAAGGGAAGATGCCCCTGGATTATAATAAGAATAAAAGCTTGAAAGCAGAAAGTCTCCTCCAAGAAGCCATCTTGGGTTTGGCAGGAATAATGTTGGATTTCCCACTCTCTCATCTCAGGCCTCCTATTTAATGCTGAATGTTGTAGCAAAGCCCAAGGAGGTCGGCGACCTGGGCCTTGACTGAAAGCTTCAGGAAGCTCGGATCCTAAAACAGCAGATGGGGCAGGGGGTGGGGCCACGAAACACCTTCAAAAGGCTATTAATAGCCGGGCGTGGTGGCGCACGCTTGTAATCCCAGCATTTGGGGGGCTGAGACCGGAGGACCCGGGTTCGCGGCCAGCCTCAGCTACCTAGTGAGGCCCTCCGCAACTTAGTGAGACCCGGTTTCAAAATAAAAAGAATAAAAAATAGGGCTGGGGGTGTAGCTCGGAGGTAGAATGCCCCTGAGTTCAATCCCCAGTACCGAAAAAAAAAAAAAAAAAAGGCTATTAATTATCAGGCCCCAGGTATTCAAATGGATGATCAAATTTCCCTGTCAAAACGAGGCGAAGGCTTCTTATTTTTTCTTTGTTACAGAAATACTCCAAAGGGTCCAGAAAAGTTTGCAGAGTCGTGTGTTAAGTCAAGGGTTTGTGACCACAACCATATTTTACATGTCTTTGCTTATTAAAAGGCATTGTATGATGAATCCTTCATGCAGGGAAGGTTCTTTTCTAATGTGCAAAACTACTTCTAAAATATATGTGTCTGGGCTCATAAAAGGCTCTTCTGCACCAAAGGTTTGAATGGGTGATTGTTTCCTTGATATCTGGTCTTTAATTTCTATTAATTTTTTACATTTAATGCTGGTTTCTGTCTCAGTTGTGTATAAGGCGCATGTGTACTGTGGACATGAGACAGTAGGGGCTATTCCTTGGAGAGGTTTGCAAATCAAAGCAGTCCTAGTGGGCAGCCTCTTGTGTCTGTGCTATATATGGGTGTCTGTGCCTGGAACTCTAAATCAATACTTTAGGAACCAAATTTTAATCTGTAAATCTCTTCTTATTGAAGAAAAATTCACGTGTATGATTCAATCATTAGAATAAACATACCCAAACATGTAGATGAATTAATTTTGCCCAGACTGATAACCAGAGTACCATGTACTTTCAGCAGGATTTAGGAATCAGGATAATTAGTTCAAGAGCCAGCAAAAGTCAGATCACCGGAAATCAGAGGGATCTGGAACTTAGTTCTCCAGCATACAATTAAAGCCTGCAACTTAGCGAACAGTATTTTCGAAACTCTTTTATTTATAAATTTCATTTAAAAGATATTTTATTTATATAGGTGTATTATGATTATACAGCTATTTATGGAAATACTTTCTTTTAAAACCAGTGGCTTGTCTGTCATTCCCAGAATGCTCTGGGATGAAGTTAGAGGAGAGGAGCCGTTGGGCCCTGGCTGCTTTGGGAAGTCTGGGCAGGATATCCAGGCCTTTGGGGTCTCTTTGGGGTGAAGCAGCAAACCACCACACATCCTTTGTCGCTGAAGTGTCCAAGCTCTGAGGTCTGGGGCCCAAGCCACCTAGAGGCCCCCAATCCACTGGAGTTGATGAGTGGAAGCCATTTTTGTTTTCCCCCCTGCAGATTCACAACTTCCACTGAGGAAAGGATTTCAAGTCACCTTTCAAAGAATCCTAGATAGGATAAATTCTATTTAATGGAATCTTAAAAAAAAAAAAAAATCAAGATCCCTGTGGTAGGTATCTGCTGTTGGTTTCCAGTTACCCAACCTTTTTACAAGTCTTAAGGATCCTATAAACTTTGAAAGTTGCAGTAAAATATTTATAGAGCAAGTCAAAGAAAAGTATAAAACAGTAGTCTAGGTGAAATTTTGACGTGACTCACAGTCCTTTTGACCTCTCTTGCTCTTTGATTCCTAAGGGTACAGGTCCTAGGCCTGGTGAAATAGTGATTCATTTCACCCCATAGGCTTCAAATGGTGGAGTGACCACAGCTGCTCTACGACTTCGGGTTTCTTTCTCTACTTTTTCCTCCATTGTCTATTTTAGAAATTCAAGAGACGATTTTGATGAAAAATGACAGATCGAACCCATGCCGCTGCCACAGCTGAAATCTCTTAGGTCATTACCTCTTCTGAATTTCCCTGGGAAAGGGCTGTGGTGCTGCTTTCCACCGTGCATGAAAAAAATTGAGATTTGCAATTGGTGTTTCAGGATTTTAGGGGAGATGTAAAACAGAGGCCTGACTCGTAAAATCTGCCACCCAAAGCCCCAAGTCACTCTTTATTCCAGCAGTCCGGAGGCCCTGGTAGAAGTCCATCTGGAACGGTCACATGTTGCCTTTGTTCCTTCTCATCTCCAGTCAGTACTGAGGTGCTCCCCCTGCTGGTCGGGGAACAGGGGCTTTACTACTGGGGTGCTCTTCAGTGGTTCCTATGGTGTCACCACCAAGGGGGGGTGGCTCCAAGCAAAGGGACTCAGGGTTCATAAACAGGCACGGGACAGGAAAGCGTGACTGCATACAAATGTGTGCGTTATTATTCCAGGAAAAACATGTGAATGTTTTGGAAGTCGTAAGGGATTTCCTAAATGACCGTGGTGCAAAGCAGCCAAGAGGCTTTTGCTCAGAGAAAGCCCAGGATCATAACCGAAAGTGTGTTACGAGGCAAGAAAAGGTCAGAAACCACAGGCAAAAGTAAAGTCTTATTTGGCCCTGCTACGATTTCTATGGGGATGAAGTTAAGTTCATGTTCCTTTATTCAAAAGGATGATTACAAAGTAATGGGGCAAGTGCCTCAACAAATACACTCCAAAAAAATAGACACTCCAACAAAATAGATGCTGCCGTCTTCACATCGGCCATGGCGAAGCTGAACTTACTGTGACATGTTTGCTTAAGCCTTTTTGAAACACTTTCCTCAACTCCTCCCCACCCCCGGATTTGTGATGGGTACCATTCCTCTCAGATGCTTCTGGTGTGGTATACATTCGTGTTATAAATATTCCCCATTTAACATTGCAGTCGGTTGTTTTCTGGGTTTGTGTCCTATATAGGAACTTAGCCTGGCACAAAGTAAAAAATAAGCTACAAGAAAGGCCAGGGTTGTAGCTCACTTGTAGAGTGTGTGCTTAGCATGCACAAGGCCCTGGGTTTAATCCCCAGCACCAAAAATAAAATAAACAAAATAAATTAAGTGTTGGGTGCATGGCCTTAGACTGAGTTTATGACCCACACAAGAATCCTTGCTTCATATTTTATAGTCCCATTTTTGGATACCAAAGCAGTATCGCCCAGTTGGGTCACCCCTATTCACCAGCTCTGTTTTTAAGTGCTTTGGGGCTCATTTTAAGAATAAAATACACCTTCTTGGTATAAAGATTTATAACCATTGAGACTATTCTAAAAGAATGTGCTCTTGGCTCCAGAGGCAATTCCAAAGGAGGAATTTCCAAAATATTTTGAGCTATGACTGCATCGTTGTATCGTGATGCCCAGTGGAAAAATATTTTTTAAAGCAGTAGAGCTGCTCTTTAAACATTACTGGTACTTAACTAAAGGCTAAGAAATGAATTCACTATTGTGGCAGATTTCCTTTGTTTTGGTAAGCGTCAGCAGAAGAGGCATTTCAAATCGTCCAAGAACAATAACTTACGTAGCAGACATCATCATCCACGTAGCAGAGCGTGTAGGTGGGGATGTGAGGAGGTTTACGTAAGATAAATGGTGTCTATTTTTTCCTTGGTACTGGGAACTGAGCCCAGGGACGTTCTACTCTCAAGCTCCACTCCAACCCTATTTTATTTTTTTATTTCAAAACAGGGCCTTAGTAAGTTGCTGAGGGCCTTGCTCAGCTGCTGAGGCGGGCCTCAAACCTGTGGTCCTCCTGTCTCAGCCTCCCAAATCCTGGGATTACGGTGTGCCGCATCCCACTCTGCTGGAACCAGTTTTTAGTAGGGTGTTGTCGTTGCTTTATCTCTGGATATGGATTTAGATTTTAGTGATCCTTTCTGAAACTTTTCTGGGAAGGTATGTGTGTGGGTGTGTATGTGTGTGTGTTTGTGTGCATATATGGAGACAGCTGTTTTGCTTGGTTGTTTTAAGACATTGAGAAATCTGAGTTGACCCAGAAGATAGCCCATCCCTGTCCTTATTCCACATTGGATGAAAAATTGGTAAAAAGCAATTGAATCAGGTTTGTCCTCCTGCTATCTGGTCTAGAGCCCCAGGCACGGTGTTCAGACTGATTCTTGTGGCTGTGTTTGGGGTCTGGGAGGCGGCACTGCAGGAGGGGGGTTCTTTGTGAGTTCCCAGTGCAGGAAGGGAAGAAGCTCTGTGGCCAGTCACCTCCGGGTGGACAGCAGCCGGCCTGGCACTGTGGTCTGGCACGGGGGTGGGGTGGGGTGGGGGGGAGGGCGCTGGATTCGGAGGTGGGAGAGCGACCTGGAGTCCCGGGAGAGGAGGCTGCGCTGCCTCAGGCAAAGCTAGCTGAGAGCCGGGAGAGGCCGGAGGTCGGAGGTCGGCTCTGAAGCTGTGACTCCCCGGAGGAACCACTTTTAATGAGCATGTAAATGTTTCTCTGAGTTCTAATTGTGTCAACCCCAAGCCTTCAGTAAAATTTTATTGAACAATCTGGCTGTTCCTTGCAGTCCTTGGGGGAATTAAAGGCAGCGCTTGTGTCTGGCTCGGGGTGGCTTGTGTGGGCAGGGCACTCTGGGAAGCCAGTCAGGGGCCTGGTCCCCGGGCCACGCAGAGTCCAGCACCAGCCGGGGAGTCGGCAGGGGACAGGAGGGCTCCAGGAGTGGGTGGGTAGATGGCATATCCATATCCGGCATCTCTCAGGAATTCTCCAGAGTGTTTGTGGAGGGGAATAACCAAGATTGGGCCTCAAAGTCATGGTCATTTGTATAACTCAGGAAACATGGTCTTTTTGGGAATTACAGATGGGTGAGATCTGGGAATGCACTGGTTTTACTTGGAATGGGCATATGGCCTTCCAAAGGGGCTGTTTTGAAGGAGATAGCATTGCCACGTCTAGAACATACATTTTTTTGGTACTGGAGATTGAACCCAGGGGCATTCTACCTCCAAGCTACATTTCTGGCTCTTTTTATTTTTAATTTTGATTTTGAACCAGGATTTCACTAAACTGCTGGGTCTGGCCTTGAACCTGGGCTCCTCCTGTCTCATCCTCCCATGAATTGGAATTACAAGAGTGTGACACCATACTTGGCCCTGGTATCAAAAGAAAAAAAAAAAGGCAAGTTTAAACATTGAAACAAGTAAGTTCCATGAGCCACGTGTATTTGGAGATTTTCATTATTTAAGCGACAGGGTCACCACTGAACTGA
>PVLC010045882.1:0-11513 GCA_004027655.1 Graphiurus murinus | reverse complement strand
GTGGGGGAGGGGGAGGGAATCACAGTTGTCCCAGAGTGGCTCTTTGGGAAAGCCGGTTCCACCTGCATGGTGGCAGGTGGGAGCCACAACCAGAGGGCATGAGGTGGGGGGCAGAGACCCCAGGTGTTTTAAATCAGCTGTTTCATCAAGCTAACCAAAATACCCAACAAGCACAGCTCAGAGGAGGAAAGGTGTGCTGGGGGCTCGAGGTGTTACAGGTCAGTCCGTGGTCGATGGCTCCCTGGCAGGGCCTCAGGGAGTGGTGGGGGAGGAAAAGTCAACCTCAGCCCAAAGAGCAAGAGAAGGGGACTAGGACATAGTCCCCAGACTACCCCCCCACTGTCCCACCTGCTCCAGCTGTGCCCCACCTCTGCACCTTCCGGCGTCGGGGACCCTGCTGGCAATGCACACGATGTTTGGGGGGATAGTCTAAACCCAACCACAGTACCGGGGTAGGTGGGTTCCCAGCTCATCCAGATACTCACTCCCCCGCCCCCCCGTTGCTGGAGAGCTCGGGAACCGCCTCCCCTGGGCAGGGAAGTACTCTGTCACCCACCTGAGCCCACCAAGGAAGATGTCCTCCTTGGCCCAACCCAGAGAGGGAGGCACTTGCAAATGCGGCCCCTGGGGCAAGGGGCTGAGAGTTGGGGGGTGGAGGGGGGCCTGCGCCCTCGGGGAGGAGGTGGGTGCCACCGGTACCTCTCACGCTTATCCATGGTGGGGGGGCAGAGAGCCCCGAGGAGTGAGGCTGGTGGCTCCTACAGCGTTCCTTCGCGTGACTTTCTCGGCCAGAGCCTCTGTCCTCTCCTGAGCCCTCTGTGCCTTCCCTCCTATCACAGCTCACCAGTAGGAATCTGGCAAAACCCGGCCGCAGCAGCCCTAGGCTTATTCTTACTGTTTTCTTACCGTTTTCTTTTGCAGTTGGCGTTGAGGGGCCCAGCCGGCCCCATGGGTCTCACAGGGAGACCGGGCCCCATGGTGAGTGGCTGGCGGGCTGGGGGCTGTCCTGCCTGGGTCCCAGCGGAGAGTGCTGGGGACCCGCTGTGTCTCCAGCAGAGTGGCCTCTTGGTGCTGCTCTGGCCCTAGTGAGGCTGGGGTGGGGTGGGGTGGGGTGGGGTGGGGTGGGTGGCTGTGCTCCTGGTGGCTTAAGGAGCTGGGGGTTGCTAGGGAAACAGTCCCCCCACCCCACACTGAACAGGAGGAGCCTGCGGGAGCACATGCGCTCTGAGGTGCTCTTACCCTGGTTACCACCAGGAGCTCAGCAGTGGGTGGGCGGTCCTGGGTGGGCGGCCCCTTCGAGGGCCCGCTGGTCCAGGGGCTGGGGACGTCCCAGCGGCCAGGGCCACCACACTTGCACTGCCTCATGAACAGGGTCTGAACCTCTGTCTTTCGGGTCCTCTTCTTCCTCCTCCACAGCCCTGTCCCAGAGTCTGAGGTGACCCGGGTATGGTACAAACAAGGTACCCTTGTCCTGCCTGGCTCAGGGGGCCTCAGAGTGGCCCTCTCCTGGGGCCTCAGCAAGAGATGAGCCCAGCCTATGTCCAGGGACATTCAGGGACTGGGGAAGTGTGGGTGCAGGTGCCGGCTCCAGGCCGCCGGGAAAACAAGTTTTTGAGCCACCACAGAGCCCTCCGGCTGACCTTCCTGTGGTCTGTGCTGGGTCTGGACTCAGTCCCCTCCGCCCAGGCCTGGCTCAGGCTGGCCTCGAATGTCCCCAACCTCTTGCCTTGAACTGGCCTTTGAGGTGTATGTACGCACTGCCCTAAGCTATGACAAAAGCTATGGCACCACCAAGTTCATCCTGGAGAGAGGAAGCTTTCCGTAAGCCACGTGGCTCTTATGAACCCCACAGCCTGCAATTTACACACTGCATGCCTTTGCCTCTGGAGAAGTCATCGTCCGCCTCCAAAGCGGGCAGGCCGGGCTGTTTGTCCTGATGGCTGCGTGCCCGCCACGAGAGGCGTCCCGCCCTGCTCTGCCCTGCCCTGCCTCCCCCCAGCACTCTAGCAGCCTGGGTTGCCCCTGTGTCCCTCTCCGAGCACACGCTGATCCAGACCTGTCTCCTTAGGGTCCTCCAGGGAGCGGAGGCTTGAAGGGTGAACCTGGAGACATGGGACCTCAGGTACGTGGGAAGCCCGTCTTCGCTGGGGGGACAGCCAGAAGGACGGTGTCCACTGCTGCATTTCTTCAAGAAAATGGGCAGGAGTTCCTGTCGCTCGATGCAGCAGAAACAGCAATAAGTGACGTTCATGGCGGGGCAAGCTGGCTGGGTTGTCTGTCTCTGTCCCTGTCCCTGAGATGCCCGCCTGATGGTAGCTGGGATAGCGATCCTCGGGCTGGGCAGACAAGGACGGGAAGGAGGCTTTGCTCTTCCCCCTGGAGAGGATGGACACACCACTGACCCTTTGCTCTCTCGCTCCTGCAGGGTCCCCGCGGTGTGCAGGGCCCCCCTGGGCCGGCGGGGAAGCCCGGAAGACGGGTGAGTGCTTGGTGTCTGTAGCACATGGCCAGGGCCAGCAGCCGGGTCACTGACGGGGCCCAGGTCTTCAGTGGGACGGTCCCCCTGGTGCCTCAAGGAGCAGGCCGGGGTTCGGGACAGGTGCTTCTCCAGCTGCTCAGAAGGGGCGCTGAGTGTCCAGGGTGGAGACAGCTCACCACCCTGCCGCCTTACCTCTACCCTGAGCCCATTCATGTAGCTTAATAAGCATTTTAATTAAGGCCATTTCCCAGGCTTTCGGCAGCAGGAGGGGAAGAGAGGGCTCTTTCCGTGGGGGTTATCCGGGGCCTTGTATCTTTGGGGCAGCTGCTTTGCTCCAGAAATGACCCCCGGCTCGGGGGAAATGCCCGGGCACCTGATCAGGCCTCCTCGACGCTGCTCAGCACCTTTGCTGCCTCCTGGGCTTCTCTGTCGGGAATGCCGTCTTCCTGGTTGAAATTAGTTTGTCCGCAGGGTCATGCCTACAGAAAGAGGCCATGGGCTTACAAATCGACCATCCGGGCGAGCCAGGGAAATCCTGATTAACCTCCTTGCCCTTCAGCACACAGGCCTTCATATCCATGCAGGCTGCTAGCGGGAGGAAAGTGTGTCTGTTGGTGTGCGGCATTTGTCCAGGCTGGCGCCTCTCCATGGTCTGGCCTGCCCGAGTGCCCGTGTGCCGCTTTAGTGCCCGAGCACAAGGCCCGTGGGCCAGGCCCGGCAGTCACGGAAATGAAGTGACTGTAAGCTCGGTTTCCCCCGTCCAGGCCTCAAGCCCAAGCGCGTGTGGACAGCCGAGGGCCCAAGGCGGGGTGGGAGGGGCTGGACCAGACTTCCTCTACCTCCACCTGCTCAGGAATTCTGTGGTCACACACAACTGGGCAACAGCTTGGGTCAGATCCTGAAAAGCTTGTTATCTCCGTAGGCTTTCTTGTGTGTGTGTGTGCAAACACTTACTGTCAAGGTGCACTAGAAGAGGTTCCCCAGCAGGCAAAGTAAACACCAGCAAGGGGGGAGACAGGAGAGGGCTCGCCGCGGGGCTGGTTGCTGACCTGCGTCGTGTTGGAGCCGAGGAAGCAGGCATGCCTGCCCAGCCCGTGAGGAGGACGTCCTCGTGAGGCATGCGAGCTTCCGGGGCTTTCCGGGCAGCGCCATGCTGCGAAATCCTGAGAGCTAGCTCTTCTGACAAATTGCCCTCATCCAAAAACGTCTAGAAATGTTAGGGAGGCTGCAGGTGGGCCCTGCACCTGCCTGACAGCGCGTCCCATCACCCCGAGCCTGGCCTCCTCCTGCGATCTGTTGGGGATCTCTCGCCTCCTCTGTTAATCCGCTACTGCCTCCACCGCCTGCTGCATTTGGGGACCCAAAGCTGCTGCCGTCCAGATATTCTGTCTTCTTGGCCACATGCTGACGGGCAACAGCCCTTGTTTGATCAGGGGCACCCGGAGCCAGGCGCCCTTTGTGCCCCTTTGTGCGTGGCCGGCCTGGGCTCCTCAGAAGCAAGGGAGGTTGGCAGAATTTAACCAGGCTAGCCCCTACCTCCCTGGGCCCCCCCCCCCGGAGATTGGAGGGCCTTTGAAGTGGACCCTGGAGGTCGGGGCCCTGCCCTTCAGCCCCATGGCCAACCGGGCGGGCACTGCGGGCTGTCCGTGGCCATTCTCAGAGTGGCCAGCAGGGACGGGGCGACCACACCTCCAGGAGGCTGTGTGACTTGATTGAGACATGTCCCCTCTGGGTCTCCATTTCTCCCTTAGTCAGATGGACACACCAGCTACCTCTTTCTCCTCTGGATGAGGCTGGGGTCTGCAGCTTGCAGAAACTGTGCCACCAGCTGGGGCCGGCGGGGCCCGGCTTGAGCCCCCAGAGTGGCCAAGCCCCGCCCCGCTTCCCCAGCAGGCTCTGGTACAGCACACCCTCCCCAGACCCAGAGGTAGGGGGCACCGTGGCCTCTGGTGGTTAGGACGGTGCGGCTCAGCAGACGGGCACCCCGTTTTCTGTCATTGGGTGTGGGTGTGGCGTGGCCCAGGCCTGCCGCATCTGGGTCCTCCGCCCAGCATGGTCACGTGGGAGGGTGGCCCGTGCCGGCGTGTCTTCAGTGGAGCCTCAGTTGATTAATAGGAAGCCACGGTGCGGAGGATCTCAGGGTACCTGTTCTTCTGTACTGACTGTCTGCCTCCTCTGTTCCAGGGCCGGGCTGGGAGCGACGGAGCCAGAGGCATGCCCGGACAAACGGGCCCCAAGGTAGGCTGAGGCCGGCATCTCGGGGTGCCCGGTCCCAGGCCGCCGCCATCGCTGTGGTCACATTGATGGTGCTCCGGCATGGGGGTTGTCCGTCACACCATGTCATCTCATGGGTGTGTGATGAGGGTGGGGCACGGTGACCCACGTGGAGCCGTGAGGACGGGTTGGCAGGGGACTGTCACAGCAGGGGTGATGGCTGCAGCCTGGCTCCTTCCAAGTGGGTGGTGTGCAGGGGTGGGGGTGGGTCCCAGCTATGACAGCGGCGTGCAAACGTGCAGCTGGCTCGGCAGCATGCTCGGGGACACGGGTGGCCTGCAGGTTGTCAGGGGAAACACTGGCCCTCTCCACCGAGAAGCCCACAGTGGGAGGGGAACGGAGCCCGGATTGCCAACAACTGCCAGGTGTCTACTGCACCTGTTCACCGTTAACTGCGGGCTGAGCCCCGCAGGCCGGCCTGTTACTCTTGCGCTAATAATGTGATACTGCGGTCTTTGGTAACCCGGGGTGAGAGAAGGAGAAGGCAGTCTTATTGAATCTGTCTCAATAGTTTATGATCTTCTTTCAACAACAAAATTACTGAAAGCCTAAACGATCCTACCCTTGACCTCCCCACACCTGGCTTGCTACAGCCAGGAGTGTGGAAGAGGGCTGGCCCGGGCGCCGGGTCACCAGCATGGTGCACGTGCCGGAGTCCATGAGCTCCTGCAGGTGCAGAGCTGGGAAGACGGCCAGCACCCCGGCTCTGTGGACCCTCCTGCTGGGGGAGACCAAGAGCAGGCACAGGCACGCGAACGTTGCAGTCGCCCTCCGCAATGCCGCGGGTCTTAGTCCCCAGGGATAGCCACTGCCTGTGACTCAGGGAAAGCAGCCGCCCCACCTTTTGCAGCCTGTGCTGGTGTGGGGAGAAGAGGTGGGTTTGCAGACCCCCAAGTAGCAGGCTGTGCAGACGGCTGCCCGGTGTCACCAGGGCTCAGGGGTCCATGTGAGACGGCTGGCAGGAGGGTGGCTGCCACTGTGCCCAGCTGTGTGGCTGGCATCTGACCAGCTCTCTGTCCTGCTCACAGGGTGACCGTGGCTTCGACGGGCTGGCCGGGCTGCCGGGAGAGAAGGGCCACCGGGTGAGTGTTTTGTGTGTAGGAGTCCACCGGGAGCTTCTGTGCAGAGCCATTTGTCAGATGCACTTCAGCACAGCTGCGGATTTCTTTTGCAAGACAGATTTCTTTTTCTTTTATGGGGTCGGGTGCCCCCTGCTTCAGTATGGTCACTGAGCAGAGCTCCGCGAGTCAGCAAATGGAACTGACCCCCAAGTCTGTGGACAGAGAGTCAGCCGAAAGAAATCAGGTTCTTGCGTGCAGATTATAATAAGCAAGCCCGGCAGGGCCATTTGTCAGGGGGCCTCGGGGGCCTAGGCGCAAGCTTCTCCTAGAATCCACTTTCTGTTTAACTGAGTCCTTCCATCCTGGGGAAATCCAAGAGCTACCGTCTCTCGAGCTGCCACATGAGGACACCTGTACCAGGAAAGCTGCGGGCCTGGAGGGCGGGCATCTCCAGTGGCCGTCCTGCTGCAGAGGGCTGGGGTGGGTTGCTGCCCCCTCCCCCGCCTGGTTCCTCATCCTGTGCACGAGGGCCTGATGTGGCGGCGCTCTCTGGCTCGGCACATATTTTCTCCCTGACCTGTTTTCTTTGAAACAGATTGCTTTGATGCCTCTTTTCAATGATGGCACATTTGGGTCACACAGGCACACGTGCATGCTTATACACACACACACACACACACACACACACACACACACACGTACACACACACACAGAGGCTCAACCAGGCTCAGCATATACGTGGACACACACAGATGCACGTGCATGCTTACACACACACACACGTGCACACACATAGAGGCTCATGCAGGCTCAGCATATACATGGACACACAAAGGCACATGTGTATGCTTATACACACACATGCACACACACACACGTGTACACACACACAGAGGCTCAACCAGGCTCAGCATATATGTGGACACACAAAGGCACATGTGTATGCTTATACACACATGTGCACACACACAGGTGCAGCACATACATAGGTGCAGCACACACACGGGCATAGCACACAGGCATGGCCACACACATGCATATGTGGCACACATGTTCACACAGAGACGTATATGAACACATGCATGACACACACGGTTGTACACATACACAGGCTCGCATGGTGGAGCACATACATGGACACACAGGCATAGCACACACCTAAGCATGGGCACACACATGCATATGTAGCACACACATGCACACACAGATACATGCACACACAGCACACCCATGCACACACGGCACAGGCACAGGCAAGAACACACACTGGTGCATTGTGCCTGGGAGATGACCTGTGGTATTCCGGGTGCCCTGCGCAGTGGCCACTGGGATTCCCCAAAGCTGCTGTGTGTGTTCTCTGCCCTGAGGCAGCCCTTGACTCCGTGCTAGTCTTTTTGACTGACTGACTGACTGACTAGTGAGCACATATTGAACACCAACTGCATGCAAGGCCTGAAGCTGCAGGGGTGTACCACATGGACCAGCCTGCCCTCCCAGGCAGTGGCTCTTCCCATGAAGGGTGCCACAGACGCGCCCCTTCCTCATGCAGAACATTCAGGAGGGCGGCTCGACTCCGCCCAGTGTCCCGGGGGTGCCCATGTGTCTGTGGACCTGGCCCAGCCTGCAGGGCGCTCAGTCTGACAGCCCCACTACCGTCAGGCCATCTAGGTGAGACTTGGGTCAGAGCCTCCGGCGCCAGGCTAGCCCGGCCACTCAGCATACGCAACCTCCCAAAGTCCCTTCCCCACACGGTCAGCCCTGTGGAGGACTGAGGGGTTTCAAGGTCAGAATTAACAAGGAAAGGGGGTGCTGGGGCGAGCTGTGTGTGACCTGCTCAGGAGTGGCTAATGTTGACCCTGGTTGACCTCCTAGGGAGACCCTGGCCCGTCTGGCCCACCGGGACCTCCGGGAGACGACGGAGAAAGGGTAGGTATCCTGCTATGTCTCCAGCTGCATTGCTGCCCTGCTCAGCAGCGAGTCTGCAGGAAGGCGCAGGTGACATGCCAGCCGCGTGGGGTGGCCACCTGCCATAGGTGTGGCTGGCGTGCGGGGGCAAGCGAGGGGAGGAGTCTGGGGACGGAAGCGTGGGCCGTGGGAGGCGGCTGCAGAGCTTTGAATAGAAGCTGATCACATTCCTTCGCTTTGCTTCCTCATCCCTGCTAATGGGGGGAGGCCAGGAGAGACTCTTACCTGTGACAGGTCTCAGAAAAAGAGCACCTCTAATTGCAGGAGGCAGGTGCCCCCAATCCCTCAGGAGGGGGACGCCTGAGGCTTAATGAGCTCAGCATCTCTGCTGATCTCATCCAAATGAGGTGTCAGATGGAGGCTTGCGGGATGCAGGCAGTGGCTTCGTGAGGAGAGGAAGGGGGAGGGGGAGGAGATAATTATCTTCGGCCCTGGAGGGGGGAGGGGCGAGTTACTGTGAACACAAGAACAGAGCGGGGGGCCGGAGCTGTTCTCCGGGTTTGGGAGCGCGGGCTGGAGTTGGGCATGTGCACCCGGAGGTCTCAGTAACTGTCACACACGACCCCACGGGGGCTGGAGGCTCAGCATTATCTCTAGACTGAAGGACAGCTGGACCGTGGCAGAGGAAACGTGCGACTGTGGGCTCGGAAGCTCCTCCCTCCGTGCGCCCCAGTCACTCAAACAATTTCTTCTTCGAGCAGGAGGGATATTTGGGGAGGCTTAAGGACCCGGGAAACGAGGGAGAGGAGAGGGAGGGATTAGAGGAGCCGGCTCTAGTGGCATTTCTGTTCTCGCCAGCTTTCAGACTGGCCTTGCCAGGGCAGCTTCTCCTGCCTGGGCCGCAGCACGGTCTGCCGTAAGATGAGGAAGGAGAGCGGGATCCTTCTAGATGCGTGTGCCTTTCGATTTATAGGAAACGAGTACCTGTGCACACTCGTGCACTTGGGTGCCTGAGTGTGTTTGTGTATGCATGCATGACTTTGTGTGAATGTGTGCATGCACAGAGTGTATGTGTGCATGCATGTGTATGTGCAGGCTGTGTGTGCATGACTGTGTATGCATGTGCAGGCTCAGGGCATGTGCACACACATGAACGTGGCTGTGTGCATATGCGTATATGCACAGGGTATGTGTGCATGACTATGCATGTGCAGGCTCAGGGTGTGTGCACACATATGTGTATATGGCTGTGTGTGCATGGCTATGTATGTCATGCACAAGGTGTATGTGTGCATGCATGTGTATGTGCAGGCTGTGTGTGCATGACTGTGTATGCATGTGCAGGCTCAGGGCGTGTGCGCACACGTGAACGTGGCCGTGTGCATACGTGTATATGTGCAGGGTATGTGTTCATGAGTGTATGCATGTGCAGGCTCAGGGTGTGTGCATACATGTAGGTGTGCAGGCTGTGTGTGCATGACTGTATGCATGTGCAGGTTCAGGGTGTGTGCACACATATGTGTATATGGCTGTGTGTGCATGGCTATGTATGTCATGCACAAGGCGTGTGTGTGTATGTGTGATCATGTGTGCAGGCAGGCCGTGTGTGTGTGCATGTGTGCTTGCGTGTGGGGAAGGCAGGATAGAGCAGTGTCGCTTGGTTGGCAGGCAGCTCTGAGTAGGAGCAATGGAGTCTGGGAGCATTCCCATCTGGACCCAGGAGGAAACGCTCTGCTAGGCTTGGTCTTGGGCCGTTTAGGGCCCTGGCAGAGACATCGGGCTCCCTAGGGGCTGGCGGGCACTTGTGATTCTCCCTCGATGCCCTCCTTCCCCAGTTTCTGTCCTTCACAAGGGTAACGAGGGTTTGAATTGAGTTTCCCAGCAGCTGTGTGTGGTGAGCTGCGTGAGGCCGCTCAGAACCTCACCTTTCACCTGCAGCATGGGTGCACCTGCAGCCCCCTGGGGGTGAGGCTGTTCCAGGACTCTCCTGCCGGGACAGGGACTAGTAACTGGCATGTGCTGGGGCAGCCCCAGCCAGAGAATCTCACCGCATGGCCAGAGGGAAAACTGTCTCTGGGTGCCCGGGCCTCACAGCGTGTCCCTAAAACCCTGCTTCTTTCTCCTCCACAGGGAGACGATGGAGAAGTCGGGCCCAGGGGGCTGCCCGGGGAGCCGGTAAGTCTGCGATGGGCGGGGATCGGCGTGGAAAATGGGCCCCGGAGCAGGGTCTGGGGCCGACCCGGAGTGCAAATTAGAGAGGGCTTGGTCTTGAGGACAGAGACAAACCCCAGCATTTCCCTGAGAGCACATTGGGGGGGGGGGACCTTAGAGAGTACATACCAGCCTTCCCTGCAGGAGGAAGCCAGGCCCTGGAGGAGGGTTGTGGGTGCCCCGGGTGTCAGTCTGGGAACTGGGGAGCAGCATGTACTCAAGGGCATCATGGCGGCTCACCAAGGACATTGTGGATGGTGGCATCCAGGGGTGCCATGGTGGCCATCGAGACTGCTGTCCTGGTGGGCATCCGGGGCAGTCACAGGGCCTGAGCCAGCCCGTGTGCCTGGTTCCGATGGTCCTGTTTTCCCACCCTGCAGCGCTTTCCTAACGTGCCCCAGCTCCAGGCAGGGAAAAGCCCTTCCCCCAGCTGACTCACATTTAGGCCCAAAGCAAATTTCCTCAACGATAAAGGGCATTAATTACTTTTCACTTACCCATGCTCCCAAACCCCTCTCTTCCGGTTGCCCAAGTCAGGCAGCTGCTCGCATCTGGCAATGCTAATTGATGAGAGATATTGCAAACGCCGCAGAGGAGAGCGCGGGGTCGGCGCGTGCAGATTCATTTGGGACTAAATTATACCCTCGGTGTCTGATTAGCCACTGAGGAGGATCCATCAACACCAATCGCTCCTTAGCACATCTCAGCAGTACCTTCTGGGTTATTAGCTCCTAAAAAACATTTATATGCCTAGGTATTAAAATAACGAAGGGGACGTTTAAGAGGCAGTGAACGGGGGAAGGATTTCTTTTTTAACTGAATCTGAAAAGGTTCCATCCCGATCAAGGACACTTGAAATCCACGTGTTTGGTTGAAGACTCCATAACTCGCCGGGGACAGGGTGGGCATGAGACGCGCCCGAGTGACCTGTCAGCCACTCCAGGCGGTGGCAGTGCCCCGGGACTGTGCCCTCTCTGTCACACGTGGGAGGGAGTGGCAGCTCGTGACTAGAGCGGCCACCCTGACAGCATCCCGAGGTGCCTGGCAGAGACCTAGTTTTCTCTGCCCTTCTCCCGCCCCCTTGAACTCTCAGACACCAGAAATGGCTTCGAGTGTCTTGGTGGGGAGGGATTCAGGAGAGGGACAGGAACGGGGCCAAAGCGCTCTGCGCAGGGGAACGGACCTGTGTGGCCTTTCTGTGGGAGAGCTTTTTGTCTCCTGCCCTGAGCAAAGGTGCTAGTCAATGAGAAAGTCACCCCCTTCCGTGGGAGCCCCTGCCCCTGACTCTCAACGCCAGGGTGGAGAGAGGGGACAGCTGGGTCAGGCTCCCTGAGACCTGTGTCACCCACCTGGCACGGGGGTCTCTGGGGGCTGGGCCTCCCGCCGACTTTGACCTTGTTCTTCTCTCTTCCAGGGGCCACGTGGTCTGCTTGGGCCAAAGGGGCCTCCGGGACCTCCGGGACCTCCCGTAAGTCCTGTCACCTCATGTCATATGTGTCCCCAGGCCCTGGAGGCCCCGCTGCCCAGCTAGTGGCCCCACCATGACCACTCACACGCCTGCCTGCTGCCGGTGTGAGGGGCC
>PVLC010045881.1:0-11496 GCA_004027655.1 Graphiurus murinus | reverse complement strand
TGTATTATTCCTGAAGGAAGGGAAGGTAGGAAAGGCATGTCATATTTTATAAAATTAGTCCACAAATTGCTTGCAGTTCCAACAGAAATCGTTAGTTTTTTTTGTGGTACTTGAAAAATGAATTTTAAAAATAATGTAAAAAAGCAAAGTGTCAAGAATGGCAATAAAAATATGCAAGACAAATCAAGAGGGATGAATTTAATACTTCCTATAAAGATTTTTGTAAAACTAAAATAATTAAGACAATATTATACTTGCATGAAAAAAAAATAGATGATAAATGAAACAGAATGAAGAGTCAAGAAATAGAAAAATGTGTATAGGACTTGACAGGCCATGGAAAATCTTGGGAAAAGATGGTTTGGCAATTTGTTTTCATATTTTAAAAACTAAATTATGCTTTTAAAACTAACTCCAAATAAATTAAGTGTGGAAAAAAAACATTAAACATGTTTTTAAAATACAGATATTTTAAACCAGGAGTGGTGTAACCTGTAACCCAAATACTTAGGAGCCTGAAACAGGAGGACTGCAGATTTGAGGCCAGCCTCAGCAATCTAATGAGACTCTATTTTGAAAATTTAAAATAAAAAGGGCTAGCAGTGTAGCTCCTGAAGAGCCCTGGGTTCAATCTCCAAACCACACACAAAAAAAAAAAAAAAAAAAAAAGAAGAAGGAAGGAAGGAAGGAAAAGGAAAGAGAAAAAATGAAAAATATAGAATGCATGTACTGAAGAATTTCTTCAACCACACACAAAAAAATGAGAAGACTAATAAGATGAATAAAATGAATTTAAAAATCAAAACTAAAAGAGAGTAGTAGATTCTTAAATATCTGGATATTGTCAAAAATAAATTATTAGTCAATATAAATTTTAAATTCCTGAACATTGCTTAAAAAAGAAGTCAAATGGCTAATAAAAATAGATTCGTATTTAAACAAGTAAATCACAGACATGGGAAACGCAATGGTCAATAAGCAGGATAAAAATTCCACTATTAAATAGTTTTGCTAATTTTTTTTCCAGTACTGGGGATTGAACCCAGAGGCACTCTACTATTGAGCTACATCCCCAGACTTTTTTTACTTTTTATTTTGAGAAAGGGTCTCTCTGAGTTGCCAACACTGGCCTGGAACTTGGGATCTTCCTACCTCAGCTGGAATTACAGATGTGCACCACTGTACTTAGCTTCTGCTACTAATTAGCAATACACAAAGTACAATAATATTAAAATGCTATCTTCCATCTATCAAATTGACAAATATTCTATAATCTAATAATAGCAAATACTTGTAAGGGTGCGGGAAAATTGGAAACCTTTTATATTGTTAATCAACAAAATAAAATATATGCCAGCAAATATAGATTATATAGATTAGACAACATGATAATATGTGGTCCCTTTTTAAAACTATAAACATTTTGATCAATTAGACACCATCATAGGACCTATAGATCAAAACCTCTAGATCTTCATTTTTGTCTCTATCTTCCCTATCTCTACTGGATAAGGGCTACCATTTGACCCCTTCTCTTCAGGAATCATCTAACACCATAATAGCTAGGCGTTGGAAGAAAGTCTCCAAAAGCCACTAAAACATGTTGGTGTTCACTTTCCCCATGCCTTTCTTAAAACCCTCCTCAAGCCTTCAACTGAATATTGGTTAGAAAATACATGAAAGGAAATTACCTAATGCCAGGAAGGCATTACTTCCAACGAGGAAGAGGAAAAATCTGTAGAAGTCATATGAGGCTAGAGATAGTCTGAATCCTCATTAACAATAGTGAAAAATATTATAATTCTCTGGGCAGAATGTGGCATAGTAAGGAAATTGCCTCATAAAACTCCTCAAAACAGCCATACATTAAAGAATACTCTGGTCTAACCATTCTGATTTAAAAAAAAAAAAAAAAGCCTCAAAATAATAGGTTTCCAAAGTTGGATGAGAGGTAACGTCTGACCTCAAGACCTATTAAAACCCAAGAGTAATCAAAATGGTGTGATATTGGCATAAAAATAGATAAATAGATCAATGGAATAGAGGGTAAAACTCCATAAATATACCCCCCATGAAAATACTCAACTAAGTTTTTACAAAAGTGCCAAGAAAATTCAATGGGAAAGATAAGCTTCTCAAAAAATGGTACGAATACATTTGGTCACTTGCATACAAAAAATAAATACATTGACCAAAGGTTTCTACTATATACAAATATTTACTTGTAATGGTCATAATGGTTATCAATAAATGTAAGAACTAAAATTAAAACATCTAGAAGAAAACAAAATCTTAGTGATCTAGGACTTGGAAACATTTTCTAAATACAATAAAATATACTTAATATAAAATAAAAAATCAATAAATAATTTGATCAAAATGAAACACTCTTGTTCTTCAAAAGGCATTGCTGAAAAAGGAAAATATAAATCAAATATAAAAAAAAACTTTGCAAAATATACAGTTGACCTTCCATATCTGTGATTCCATATCCATGGATTCTGTCAAAAATGGGTCACTTTTTTAAATTGCATCTCTACTGAACATGTACAGACCTCTTTCTTTGTCATTATTCTCTAAAAAATGTAGAATAACATCTATTTGCATATTATTTCCATTATGTTAGGTGTTATAAGTGATTTGAAGACAATTTAAAGTATACAGGAAGATATATATAGGCTAAATGTAAATATTATCCCACTTCATATAAGAAACTTGAGTATGTGCAGATTTTGGTACCATTGGATCAATCCCTTATAGATTCTGAGGGAAAACTGTATAAATAAGATTAGCAACTAGAATATATAAACAATGTTTACATGTCAATAAGACAACAAAACAATAAAATGAGCAAAATTGTTGAGCAGAAGTTTCACCTTCCAAAAAAGTACAAATGGCCAATAACACATGAAAAGATGTTCAATATCATTGTTATTAGGGAAATATAAATTGAAATTATTACATGTCACTACACAACCATTACCAAGGCTAAAATTAAAAACATGACCGTAAAAAGTGACACAACTGGAATTTTCATAAATTGCCAGAAGGGATTTAAAATGGCACAAACACTTTGGAAAAATTTATGCTTTCTTAAAATAATAAACTATGGCCTTAGCTGTGTATTTATCCAAGCAAATGAGAACATATGTCCATGTAAATTTATATGTGAATGTAATAGCACCAAATGAGAAACAATGGAACGCATCAGCAAAGGAATGGAAAATAAATTGTCATGTATCCATCCAATGAAATATCATCAAGCAATGAAATAATTCTAAGCAATAAAATGGAGTGAACTGTGGAGACATACCACACAGAAATTAATCTCAAAGCCTTTTTCTTTGAGGAAGTGATTACTTTTATTTTTATTTTAGAATTTTATTGATGCCATATAATTTTACATTATAGTGAGATTCAAAGTGATAAATTAATATATGCACACAACCATTGGTCCCCTCTTAACCCTATCCCCTTACCCCTTCCTCCCTCCCTGTTTAGTCTAGCAAGGTTGTTAGTGAAACTTTTGTGTATGGACATAATATTATTTGGTCAGTTTCTTTCCTCAAGTCTCCTTTTCCTCTCCCTTCCTCCCTCTCCTAAATCCCTTCCACTATTCTACTGGTCTCACCCCTTATCATCATGAAGTTCCTTTTCTATTTTTTCTCTCTAGCTTTCACATATGACAGAAAACATACAGTCCTTGACTTTCTGAGACTGGCTGATCTCACTATCATAATGTTCTCTAGCTCCATCCATTTTCCTGCAATTATATACTTTTCTTCTTTATGAATAAATAAAATTGCATCATATGTGTATACCACATCTATCCATTCATCTGTTGACAAACATCTAGGTTGGTTCCGTAATTTCGGTATTGGGTATTGTGCTGCTCATAAACATAGATATGCATGTATCAGTATTCTTTTGGAAAGATATCAAGGAGTAGAATAGTTGAGTCATATAATCTATTTCACGTTGACTCTTGTACAGAGTGAGAAGTAGAAGTCTAGTTTCATTCTTCTACATATGAACATCCTTACGCAGATGTTCCACTCCTAGTTTTTTTTGAGGAACCTCCATACTGATTTCCATAGTTACTAGGCTAATTTACAGTCCTATTAATAGTGTAGAAGTATTCCTCTTTCTGCCATACATTGCCAGCATTTATTATTGTTTGCATTCCTGATAATTGCAGGATTAGATAGAATCTCAGTGTAGTTTTGATTTGCAGTTCTGAGATTGCTAATGATAGTGTACATTTCTTATATATTTGTATTTCTTCTTTTGAGAAGTATCTCTTCAGATCAATTGTTCATTTTACTACTTTATTGTTTTCTTGGTGTTATGTTTTTGAGTTCTTTATATATTCTGTATATTAGTCCTCAATTAGAGATGTAGCTGGCAAAGACTTTCTCCTATTCTGTAGGCTCTCTCTTCATGCTCTTATTTTCTTTGTTGTGCAGAAACTTCTTAATCTGATACCATCTCATTTATTGATTCTTGATTTTGTTTCTTGAGCTTTAGGGGTCTTATTAAGGAACTTTTGTCTATGTGTTGGAGAGTTAGTTTTATGTTTTCTTCTAGTATTTGCAACATTTCTTATCTAATTCCTAGGTTTTTAATCTATTTCAAGTTAAGCAGTTTTGCATCTAAGTTCATCAGCAACATCGGCCTATAGTTTTCTTTTCTTGAGCTGTCCTTGTTTGGCTTTGGTGTTAATGTGATGTTGGCTTCATAGAATGTGTATGGGAGAACCCTGTTTCTTTCTATTACATGCAATAGATTGGGATTAGCTCTTCTATGAAAGTTTTATAAAATTCACTTGGAAAACCATCTGGCCCTGGGCTTTTGTTTGATGGTAAACTCTTTATTGCTGTTTCTATCTCTCTGACTGCTATTGGTTTGTTTAAGTTTTCTATATCATCTTAACTCAACTTAGGAAGGTTGGATGTGTCTAAAAATTTGTCAATTTCTTCTAGATTTCCCATTTTGTTGAGTATAGTTTTTCAAAGTACTTTCTGATGATCTTCTGTATTTCCACGCTGTTGGTGGTAATATCCCCTTTTTCATCTCTTATTGTAGTCATTTGGGTTGATTCTCTCTTTCTTTTGTTTAGGTTGGCTAATGGTTTATATAACTTGTTTATTTTTTCAAGAAACCAACTTTTGGTTTTGTTGATTTTTTTCGTATTTTTTTTATTTTCTACTTCATTAATTTCTACTCTGATTTTCATAATTTCCTGTCTTCTACTGGCTTTGGGGTTAGACTGTTCTCATTTTTCAAGGGCTTTGAGCTGTGTCATTAAGTTATTTATTTGGTGATTTTCTGTTCTTCTTATGTGGGGACTCCGTGCTATAAATTTTCCTTTCAGTACTGCCTTCAAGGTGTCCCAGAGGTTTTGATATGTTGTGTCTCTTGTACAGGGTGAGATATAGAGGTCTAGTTTCATTCTTCTACATATGAGCATCCAGTTTTTCTAATGCCATTTGTTGAAAAGGATTTTTTTCTCCAATGTATATTTTCTCTATTTTGTATATTTTACTGTTAAGTGTGTAAATTTGTCTCTATATTTTCTATTAAATTCCATTAGCCTATGAGTCTATTTTTATTCCAATACCACGCTTTTGTTGTTGTTGCTGTTGTTACTCCGGTTCTGTAGTATACATTGGTATTTTTTGTAGGAATGGCATTAGATTTATAAATTGCTTTTAATATTATGGCCATTTTAATAATATTTATTTTGCCACTCCAAGAACATTGGAAGTCTTTCCATTTTCTAAGATCTTCTTCAATTTCTTTCTTCAGTGTAAAATAATTTTCACTGTAGAGATCTTTTACTTCCATGGTTACATTTATACCTAAGTATTTTTTGAGACTATCGTGAATAAAGTTGTTTTTTGGAGTTATTTTTGATGCCTTTTTATTTTATATGGAAAAGCTATTGATATTTATTAGTTGATTTCCCAGTGGTCCTCAAATTATTCTGTGAAATAGAAAAAGCAATACTTCTAAACTCATTCTATGAAGCTACTATCACCTTGATACCAAAACTAAATAAAGACTCTTCAAGGAAAGACCATACATGACAGACCCAAAGCTAACATCATATTAAATGGAGAAAAATTGAATATATTTCCTCAAAAATCAGGAACAAGACAAGGTTATCCACTATCACCATTACTATTTAATATAGTACCTGAAGTCTTAGCCAGAGCAATTAGGCAAAAGAAGGAAATTAAAGGGATGCAAACAGGGAAAGATAAGTGAAATCATCTCTGTTTGCAGAAAACATGATCCTATCCTAGAAGACTCAAAAACCTCAACCAGAAGACTTCTAGAGCTGATACATAAATTTAGCCGAGTAGCTGGATACAAAACTAACTTACAGAAGTTGAAGTCATATGTCAAATGAAAGAAAACATGACAAAAAAAGAAAGAGATGATACATAGTGCATAATTCAATTTGTTCAAAATTCTGGAATATAAAACTATAGGTACAGATATATGGTCTTAGGTAGAGGAAGTAAAGAAGAAGAAGACAATAATATTATAAAGAAGCGCAAGGAAATTTGAAATTGGTGGATCTGTTCATTATCTTGATTATAGTGATAATTTCATGGACATCTACATATGTCAAAATTTACCAAGTAATTCCCTTTACATATGTGCATTTTAAGGTGCATCAATAGTACTTCAATAAAGCTATAATAAAAAAAGAAACTATATTCACATGGTTTTTAAATGCTGCAATTGTAGAGATGATAAAATGGTCTACAAAATATATTTAAGCCCAGTTGAAGGATCAAGTCATTTGGTCAGTTGGAATAACAGCTGAGAAATTGTAAGTGAATAGTTTCAGAAGAGGAAGCAATGGAATTGAAAGAATTGTTGAAGAATACTGGCAAATATAAAAGAAAAGTGAGACAAAAGGCATGAAGATTTTACCTGTTCATCACTTAGTTAAAATTGACAGAAATCCTTAATTTCCTCACCTGAAAATGGATTAATAGCTACACTATACCTTTTATTAAAATTAGTTAAAATGAATATTTAACATTCCTATTACATTATGATCATAAAAGCAAATGTTATCACCATCTAACATGAATGTTCCTTTTATATAAAATATTTGTCATTTTATGAACTTAATTGATTATACAGGTCAACAGCTATGAATATTTAGCTTGTTTGGGATTAAATTTAATAATTAAATTAATTTTAGTTATTAAAAGTTTATTTTTGTGATAAATTATGTGTTTGAAGACTATCATTCACAAAAGTTAATTTAAAACAGTTTCAGTAATACTTGCCTGATTAGCTAACCTTTAAAAAGTTTCTTTCAATGAACTACAAAGAACCTAGTATTTCATTTTGTCAATTAGATCAAGAAACACATGCTATTTGAACTATTTTTAAAGCACATTCAAAGATTGTTTCCATTATCTAGGCTTGGCCCCAATCATTTCACTCTGACTTTCTTAGCCAGTATATTCTTTATTATGAAGCAAAGATGTGGTCAGGATTGTAGCTGTCATATAAGTCAACCAAGTTTACACCAAAGTTAAAATACAATACAAATATATACAAAATAAGGTAGTAGTTACCCTTTAATAAAATATGGTCAAACTACATGTAATGAAGAAAACACTTTCAGTAATAAAGAAAATAAAGTTCATTCATTTAATAAATATGTTTCAGGCACCTCACTAGACACTTGGACTAATTAGAAGGGAAATGGAAAAATTCCTACATAGGAGAAGTTTATGTATGAACAGTCTGACACTGACAATATATGTATATACAACACACATACATATATATATGTATATACACACATACATATATATATATGTATATATATATATATATACATATATATATATATATGTGAATAAGGAAAGACAGATAAGCAAGGAGGTGAAAGTTAAAATGTTAAATAGGCCCCATTAGTAAGGTGACCATGGAGTAAAATCTTGAGTAAAGTGAAGAGTTTGCCCACACACATGTTAAGATAAAGAATAAAGATAAAGAGGATTTAAGGAGCCCACAGTGTTCACTGACAGCCAGGAAGCAAGAAGGATGGAGAGGAGAAAAGGATGGGCAAAATAATAGGTGGATAAGTCAGAGAGATTATGGGGCAAGATCAAGTATATCTTTGTGTCCTCTTGGCTTTTTATAGGAAATGAAATTGAATATATTAATGGTTTGGAAAAACCAACCGATGATATAATTTTCATTTAAAGAAAAATGATTCTGGCTATACTGTTAGTAATATAAAGTAGGGGGACAAAATGGAGTAGGAAGATGGGAGGATATTACAGTTACACAAACAAGATTTTATGAGGTTGAAGACTACAGTGAATATAATGAGTAATGAGGAGTTGGATTTTGGAAATATTTGTAAGTAGAGTTGACAATATTTTATAATTAATAAGATGTGGGGTATGAGAGAAATTTCAGACTAAAGACAACCCTTCAGATTTCACCCATGAAATTACAGAAGGGTAAAGTTGTTATTAATTAAGATATAAAGGAATGAATTGAGAAGGTTTGGATGGGCACAAACCAAAAAACCAGCACATGATAATTTATAATCTATGGAATTTCTAGTATATTCCTTTCATGATACCAGCTGATAGATGCATGTGTGTTCACACACACACACACACACACACACACACACACACACACACACACACACAGTCACTCGCCCCCTGGGGATTAATGTCTATGAGGGGCCTATGCCTAACTTCCAGAATATCACCCAATGTTGGAATACTAAAATGTAGAGAGTAAACTGTAATGTTTCAAACAAATTAGATCTCTTGACCTGGTTCATAGCACGTTTATAAAGCTAATAGAATTCGTTACTAGTATTAAATAAGAAAACATAACGTGAAGCTTATGTGCTAAATATTTCCAAGGACTTTATAGTTTTTTTTTAACATAATCAAGTATTGATGCACACTAAAAATGTCATTTCTTAAAATTTTTAAATAAATGCATTGTATGGAGCACATATTTTAAAAAGGTATTTTTTATATTTCTATATTTACATATTTTGTATGACTGATAATGAGGTAAATGCTGGCTCAGCCAAAGACCTTTGCCACCAGGGAACCACCAGGCAATTCCCTACCTTTGGTTCTGGTTAAGCACTAATTAAGGTCATTCCTGAAGAACTGGATGAGACTTACCACTAACTGGGATAAAAGATCCTGACACAACCAGCCAAGCTCTAAAGTAAATCAACTGCCCAACCTGCTTTCCATGTTGTACTTTCCTTTTCTCTCTCTCTCTCTCTCTCTCTCTCTCTACCCCTAGACATATCATAATTTGTATAAGGTTTGCATGGAGCATTAACAAATGAAGAACCTATCTTGATCACTACTGCAATAAAAATTCTTGAAAAGACTGAGACCATGTTTTGGTTGTTTTCCATAATCTAAATCTGCTCAAAACATGCATTATGGGAAAAGAATAATAGTAAATGAAATTGAGAATTCCATGAACTACTCTTGCCTTTGATGTTGATTAAGCTTGAAAATCATATTTATGTTTTTTGAGGGCCTTCACTTGAATAAACTATGAGTTTGATGGCAAATACTTCAGTCTAATGCATATAATACTTTGTTTTGAGTATGGAAGGAAGTCAATATAAATATTATAAATTTAAGAATACAAAGGAAAACACAACATCAGAACAGAGAAAATGATTTTTAATCCTCTTTCTCTGGGTTAACCACTGTTAATATTTTGATGTTTCTTCTAAGACAATATTTATAAAGTGAATATTTTGGAATAAATGTAAACACACACAGTTATGTTGACATTTACCAATTTCCCCTAGATATAATTTAGAAGAACAGTTTATGTATTTAGACCACATATTGATGAAAAAGTGTTAGTGAAGGTAAAAATAAACATTCTAAAATAAAATAATTCTTTCAGAAAAACATTTTAGGGGAGAGAGTATGCTTCTAAAATCAAAAGAAGTTGATAATTCACTGTAAATTATGTTTATTACAGGAGTATCTTATTTTCCTACATAATTTTTGTCACACATACTATGCATCAAGCAAAATAGAATTTAATGTTTTATGTATTTCTTACCGGCTTGTTGACTTCTTACATCATAAGACCTTAAAAATGTGTGCCGTTTATTGATAACAGTCACTTCCTCTAATTAAAACATTATTTTAAATGTGCTTACATGTGTATGTGGAGGTATATTACTCTACTTTTCATTATTATAATGCAATGCCTAAGACAGGCTAACTTTAGAAATAAAAGGAGTTTACTTAGATCACCGTTCTGCAGAAGCAAGGGCATGGTGTTGGCACTGATTCAGGTCTAGTGAAAACCTTAGGGTGGATGGTGTAACAAAGATGGCGGCATTTATGGGAGGAAGAGATCACATGGAAAGACAGGAAGCCAGAGAAGAGAGACTGGAGACCCCCAATTCCTTCTGAGAGCACTCCCTCAGTTGACGTAAGAACCTCCCACTAGGCCTTTGGCATCTCTTCCCCACAGTTGAACTGAGAACACACCTCCAACACATGAACCCTTGGAGAACAAACATAGCAGTGGGGGCATAAACACACATAAATCTTTGGAGAAAAAAAAAACATAGCAGCAGATGTATAAATGCATATGCCCACCAGTGGCTACTTCAGTAACTGGTACAATACTACAATGCTAAGTGAGGGGTTATGGATGATAATCCACATAGCAGTAGACCTTAGACACAGTTTAGAATATGCCTAGCACTCTTCTAAGTGCTTTCTTATTTATCATCAAATATAAACCCACAACACATCAATGAGCTAAGTGCTATTGTTATCACTGTCTTACCTTTGAGGAGAAATGAGTCACTGACAACAATGTGCTACACCTTTGCTCACTCAGGTAACACAAATAGGAAGTCATATTAGGATACCTACCCTGGCTATTGAGCTCTAGAATCTGTACCTTTAACTGCTATACTCCACAGTTTCATATCACCTCAGCCAGTCAATTTCTGCTTTTTTTTTTTTTTTAGGTGAATAAAAAATTTTCAACTATAATGAATAAATATGTACTTATGAATAATCACTGTAAGTTAAAAATATATATTTTTAGTCTGAATGTTCTCTGTGAACTCTTTTTTTCCCCAGGCAACTTATATTTACCAATTTTGCTTTACAATTATTCAACCAATTTACATTTCTAATTTTTTTTCATAAGATCCAGAAACTTTTCTTAGATTTTAGCACCTCCTGTTATTTTCCAGTATTTATGTAGCCATGATTTTCCTTCTCCTGCTTGAAAAATAGGCTATTTGTAATTCAGCTTCTCTAGCAGCAATTAACAAATCACTGCACTAGCTGACCTGGTTCTATTGTTTCTTAGGGGATTGTTGTGTGCCTAACATTAGACTTGGTACTTAAATAAATCAAAGACATGAGTCTTTCCCTGCATGACTTTACTGAAGTCTAATTGAAAAGTAGATAT
>PVLC010045880.1:0-11633 GCA_004027655.1 Graphiurus murinus | reverse complement strand
CAGCAATCTCGATGAGCTGGACGGGATGTTTCAGCTCGATCCCTCCAGCATTAGCGGACGCCTGCGGGTCGATATGCCGGTCGCCGTGGCGAAAAAACTGGTTATTCCGCAACTGCCGGCATTTCTGCAGCAGTATCCCGGCATCGAACTGGAGCTCAGCAGCAGCGACAGGTTGGTTGACGTAATCCGCGAGGGTTTTGATTGTGTGATTCGCGTCGGTACGCTGAAAGATTCCGGGCTGATTGCGCGACCGCTGGGCAAGCTCACGCAAATCAACTGCGCCAGTCCTCAATATCTCACCCGCTTTGGCTACCCGCAGTCGCTGGACGATCTCGCCGATCATGCGCTGATCCACTACGCCAGCAATCTGGGCGTGCGCCCGCTGGGCTTCGAAGTGGTTAGCGATGGCGCCGTCCGCTGGGTCAAAACCGGTGGCGTTCTGACGGTTAACAGCACCGAAACTTATCAAGCCTCGTGCCTGGCGGGGCTGGGGATTATTCAGGTACCCCGGGTGGGCGTTCGTGAAATGCTGCGCACCGGGGAGCTGATAGAAATTCTGCCCCACTACCGCGCCGAGCCGCTGCCGGTTTCGCTCATTTATCCGCACCGGCGCAACCTTTCACGTCGGGTACATCTGTTTATGGAGTGGCTGGGCGGGCTCATGAAAAGCTATGTTGATGAGTCCGCATGATGAAAAATCCGTATTTGTGGGAGTAGCGGTATTTTATGTCGGGTAGCGGCTAACGCCTTACCCTGGATAAATATAGATAACTATCAGTGAATTATGAATTTTCCGCGGCCCTGCGCAAACAAAACGCCGGCGAGCGATTAGCGCAGAACAGGCAGCAAACAGGAACGTATTCATGCCTCCGATGCCCCCGGCACGCCTTATCCGTGATTTTACGTATATAATTTTGATGAATATCGCTGTAAAAAAGGAAGAAATAATTTATGACGCCGGAAAACGACGCCCAACGACCAGCCCAGGATCCGGACCAGCAGCCGGATGAAAATAAAAGCGCCCTGGCTGCGATAAATGACTCCACCGTGGCGAAAAAAGCCAACCAGGCGCTAAAAAGCGTCACCGGAACGGCGGAAAAAGTCCAGCGTAACCCCATTATTGCGCACCTCATCCGCGCCGCAGAGCGTTTCAACGACAGGCTGGGCAATCAGTTTGGCGCGGCGATCACCTACTTCTCATTTTTATCGATGATCCCGATTCTGATGGTCTCTTTTGCGGCAGCCGGTTTTGTTCTGGCCTCGCATCCTACGCTGCTACAGGACATCTTCGATAAAATCCTGCTTAACGTCAGCGACCCGACGCTCGCGGCAACGCTGAAAAATACCATCAATACCGCCGTACAGCAGCGCACCACCGTCGGCATCGTCGGTCTGCTGGTGGCGCTCTATTCCGGCATTAACTGGATGGGCAACCTGCGTGAGGCGATTCGCGCCCAGTCCCGCGACGTCTGGGAGCGTACGCCGCAGGATCAGGAAAAAATTTGGGTGAAGTACTTTCGCGACTTTATCTCGCTAATCGGCCTGCTGGTGGCGCTGGTGATCACCTTGTCAATCACCTCCATCGCCGGGTCGGCTCAGCAGATGATTATCTCGGCGCTCTATCTGGACTACATCGAGTGGCTGAAACCGGCGTGGCGGCTTATTGGCCTGGCCATTTCCATCTTCGCCAACTATCTGCTCTTTTTCTGGATTTTCTGGCGACTCCCGCGCCACCGCCCGCGCCGTAGGGCGCTGATTCGCGGCACCCTGATTGCGGCGGTCGGCTTTGAGATAATCAAGATCGTCATGACCTGGACGCTACCGTCGCTGGTCAAGTCGCCGTCCGGGGCGGCATTCGGCTCGGTGCTGGGAATCATGGCCTTCTTCTATTTCTTCGCCCGCCTGACGCTTTTCTGCGCCGCGTGGATTGCGACCGCCGAGTATAAAGACGACCGCCGGATGCCGGGCAAAGCCCACGACTAAACCATCACTGGGCTGAATAAAAGACGCAAAATTCAGCCCAACCTGGCATTTCAGCAGATAAATCCAATATGTAACTTTTATTTAACCTAAACCTGGTTTTATCAACCATTATTTGAATTGTGTGAAGCATTTCATAGAACTTATTTTTCTGGCACAGAAATTATTCACTTTTTGCCTGTTTTTTAGCCTCCTCATCCCCTTGTTACAGATTGAAATGTCCCCAAGGCTGTGGCTATATGGCCTTTCGTTCGCAAAAAATAAGAAAGATCTATGCAAGCCACAGCCACAACACTCGACAATGCTCAGGAAACCGTTCCGGTTAACTCACGCAACAAGGTCGTCGTCGCTTCGCTCATTGGCACCGCCATCGAGTTCTTCGACTTCTATATCTATGCCACCGCGGCGGTCATTGTATTTCCGCATATTTTCTTCCCGCAGGGCGATCCCGCCGCCGCGACGCTACAATCGCTGGCGACCTTCGCCATCGCGTTTATTGCCCGCCCTATCGGTTCTGCGGTATTCGGCCATTTCGGCGACCGCGTAGGCCGTAAAGCGACCCTCGTGGCCTCGCTGCTGACGATGGGGATCTCAACCGTAGTTATCGGCCTGCTGCCCGGCTATGAAACCATTGGCATTATGGCGCCGGTGCTGCTGGCGCTGGCCCGCTTTGGCCAGGGGCTGGGCCTTGGCGGCGAATGGGGCGGCGCGGCGCTGCTGGCGACGGAAAACGCCCCGCCGCGCAAGCGCGCGCTGTATGGCTCATTCCCGCAGCTGGGCGCGCCTATCGGCTTCTTCTTCGCTAACGGCACCTTCCTGCTGCTCTCCTGGCTGCTGACCGACCAGCAGTTTATGGAATGGGGCTGGCGTATGCCGTTTATCTTCTCCGCCGTGCTGGTCATTATCGGCCTGTACGTCCGCGTTTCGCTGCACGAGTCACCGGTGTTCGCAAAGGTAGCCGCCGCGAAGAAACAGGTCAAAATCCCGCTGGGCACCCTGCTGACCAAACACGTACGCGTCACCGTTCTCGGCACCTTTATCATGCTGGCGACCTACACGCTGTTTTACATCATGACCGTCTACTCCATGACCTTCAGTACCGCCGCCGCGCCGATTGGTCTCGGCTTGCCGCGCAACGAAGTGCTGTGGATGCTGATGATGGCGGTCATTGGTTTTGGCGTGATGGTGCCGGTGGCGGGCCTGCTGGCGGATGCCTTTGGCCGTCGTAAGAGCATGGTCGTGATCACGACTCTCATCATCCTCTTCGCGCTGTTTGCCTTTAAACCGCTGCTCGGCTCCGGCAACCCGCTGCTGGTCTTTGCCTTCCTGCTGATTGGCCTGAGCCTGATGGGGCTGACCTTTGGCCCTATGGGCGCGCTGCTGCCGGAGCTATTCCCGACCGAAGTTCGCTACACCGGCGCCTCGTTCTCCTACAACGTCTCGTCGATCCTCGGGGCATCCGTAGCGCCGTATATCGCCGCATGGCTGCAGGGCAACTACGGTCTGCCCGCGGTTGGGCTCTACCTCGCCGCCATGGCGGCGCTGACGATGATCGCGCTGCTGCTGACTCACGAAACGCGTCATCAATCGCTGTAACTCTCCGTCCACTCCCCCGGCCATCCGGCCAGGGGAGTCTTCTTCCCGACTATTTTTTCATCTGCGACAAGATTGCCCGACACTGGTTCGCCTCGCCTTCGGCAGGTGATATCAGCGCCAGCAGCGCTGCTGCCGGCGTCACCAGCGTCGCCAGCGCTGCCGCTACCGCGCCGCGGGCAATCAGCGGCCCCGCCTTCACGCCCGCATTCGGCGACTTAAAGCTGCCGCGAACGTACAGCGGGGAGCGCAGGGTGATAATACGAAAGCCCTTACTCTCCGGATCGATAGTGAGGTCCAGCTGCTCCGACGCAAAGCTGGCGGTCCCGGTCACGTTGATCAGCGCGTTTTCGGTATCAAACGCGAACACCTGCGGCCGGGCGACGCCGTTGACCACGTCGATATTCGCCGCCGCGCAGTTCACCCGCACCTCATCATCGCCAAAGATCTGGCCGATAATAAAGTTACCGACGTTCAGGCCGAGGATCTCCATCAGGTTACGGCTAATCAGCCCGTCGTTCATCAGCAGCTTCAGGTTACCGTTACTGTTGCCCAGCAGCGCGGCGACGGAGTTACCGGTGCCGCGAAGCTGAACATCGCCGTTCATTTCGCCGAGCGTTTTCTGCATCATCTCCACGTTTGGCATCAGCGCTTTGAGCTTCAGGCGGCGCGCCTGTAGGTTGGCCGTCCCCTGCAGCGGTTTTTTATCCCCTTCAAGATGAATGCTGCCGGCGAGGGTACCGTTAGCCAGCCCCAGACGCAGCGGCTGCAGGCGCAGGTCGCCTCGCTGCAGGATGATGTGCGTAGAAAGGTCGCTGATGGGTAGCGTGCTGCCGTGCTCAATCCGCCGTCCTTTGAAGCGCACATCGGCATCCATTACCTGCCACTTGTCGGTTTCAAAGCGGTCATACGGCAACACTTTTCCGGCTGGCTGCGGAGAAGCTTCACCTTTACGCCGTTCAGTCTGGCTGCCTTTACCGCCGGAATCGACGCCAATCAGCGGCCCCAGATCCGCCAGCCGTAGCTGCCTGGACTCCAGATCGCCCTCCAGCTTAGGCCGGGGTTTACCGGTGGTGTAGGTCAGCGACCCGTGGATATCACTCTCGCCAATACGGCCATTGAAATCCTGATAGGCGAAGCGTGAACCGTTTTTCTCCTTAAAGGTGGCGCGCAGATGGCCGTCGGTAGAGAAAGTCGGCGTATCCGGCAGCAATACGCCGGTCAGATCGTAGAGATCGCCCAGCGAATCACCGGAAAACTTGAGGCGCAGATCGACGCCGCCGAGATTGAGCGGATCGCTGACCGTGCCGGTAAAAGCGACCCGGGTATTGCCGGAACGAAAATCCCCCTGCAGCGGGAACGGTGTCCCTTCGCTGCGCAGCGCCAGCATGCCGCCGATTTTGCCGTTACCGGAGAGCGGCTGCCCGTTGTAGCTCCCTTTCGCCTGCAGGCCGAAGACGTAATCGCCCACTTTCTGCGGCGCTCCTTTCCCTTTTTCGCCGGTCACTTCACTAAACGCCAGCGGCTTACCGAGCGGATCAACCACGATCGTCACGTCGGCGCGCGATACCTTGTCATCGATAGCAATCTTGCCGCGATCGAAAAGAATATTGTCGAGTCGGAAAGACCAGCTGGAAGGCGCCGCATCTTTCTCAGCCGCCCCCGCCGAAGCCAGGTCGAAAGTCCAGTTGTTGCTCTTCTCCGACAGTCGAATCAATCGCGCGTCCGGCTGTTCAAGCTTAATCCACGGTAGATAGACCGTTTTACTGAGCAGCGCCAGCGGGGCGAGGGTCGCCTCAACGCGCGGCAGGTGAACCATGGTGACCTGCGGGATGTCAGGCGGGTTGCCGAGGATAATATCTTCGGCATGCACGTGCGGCCAGGGTATCCAGCTTCGCCAGCCTCTTTCGCCGGGCTGGCGCTCCCACACGACGCCCAGATCGCCGCGAATCGCAAACGGGCGGTTCAGCTCGGCCGACACTTTCTGATTAATCGTCGGCTTCAAGCGATTCCAGTCAAAGGTCGCCACCACAATAAAAAACAGAACGATCAGTACGACTATCGTTCCGAGGATAATAGCCACGGTTTTACGGGTTCTGGTCATCCCTTCTGCACTCCTTTTGCGTCTCGTCAGTCATGAATATAGTTGAGAAACGTCAGGTGCTCTGGCAAATGCGCTTTTCGTCACATAATCCGCGTCAGGTCAAAAAAATAATGGAACGTTGTTTTAATATCATTGACCATAAAAGCGGCCCAGCGCACACTAGGGTTAATATTGATTTAATTTCAGGTCATCACTATGTCTAAGAAAATTGCCGTCATTGGCGAATGCATGATTGAGCTGTCAGAGAAAGGCGCGGCGGTAAATCGCGGCTTTGGCGGCGACACCTTAAACACTTCCGTCTACATTGCCCGCCAGACCGACGCCAGCGAGCTGGGCGTACACTATGTTACCGCCCTGGGCACGGACACCTTCAGCCAGCAGATGCTCGAATCCTGGCAGAGTGAGAATGTCCAGACGGACCTTATTCAGCGCATGGCCGACCGTTTACCGGGCCTCTACTACATCGAAACTGACGATACCGGCGAGCGTACGTTTTACTACTGGCGTAATGAAGCCGCAGCGAAGTTCTGGCTGGAGAGCGAGCAGTCTGCGGCCATCTGCGAAGAGCTGGCGACCTATGATTATCTTTACCTCAGCGGCATCAGCCTGGCGATCCTGAGCCCGACAAGCCGCGAGAAGCTGCTGACCCTGCTGCGGGAATGCCGGGCAAACGGCGGTAAAGTTATCTTTGATAACAACTATCGTCCGCGCCTGTGGAGCAGTAAAGAAGAGACGCAGCAGGTTTATCAGCAGATGCTGGCCTGCACCGACATTGCGTTCCTGACCCTTGATGACGAAGACGCGCTGTGGGGCGAGAAGCCAGTGGCAGAGGTGATTGCCCGCACTCACGCCGCTGGCGTTGAAGAAGTGGTGGTGAAGCGCGGCGCCGACTCCTGCCTGGTAGCGATTGCCGGACAGCCGCAGCTGGAAGTCCCGGCCGTTAAGCTGGCAAAAGAGAAAGTCGTTGATACCACGGCAGCGGGCGATTCATTCAGCGCCGGCTATCTGGCCGTGCGCCTGACCGGCGGCGATGCCGAATCGGCGGCAAAACGCGGCCACCTGACCGCCAGCACGGTGATTCAGTATCGCGGTGCGATTATCCCGCGCGAAGCGATGCCGCAGTAATTTCGATGGAGTTACGCCCGCCGGCGAGAATCCCGGCTTGCGCTGCGCTTAGCCGGGCTACGGGTTTACCGCCATCTGCGGGTCGGTAGCCCGGAGAAGGCGCGCCAGCGCCGCCTCCGGGAAAATCACCGGGCCAATCCCGAGCAATAGTTAAAACAGATAAGCCATAAACCTCACCGGATAGCCACGCTATCCGGTTTTGCTTTACTGCGCAGGCGGGATATCCGTCGCTTCGCTACGTCCTTGCGCAACATCACCGGCGCTGTTCGACGCCGCGGCGGCCGCTGGCGCTGGCGCCATCAGCTTTTCCCACGTCGCCTGCAGGTCCTTCATGTTGTACTCCGGTTCGCCCTGCGGCTGCTGCAACACCAGCGCCATATCCTGCGAAAGCTGCTGACGCAGGTACTGATTCAGCATGTCAACCGTCAGCGAATTGAGGAACTCCTGACGCAGCTTCTGATACTGCTCGGGAGCGATATCCACCACCTGATTTTGCAACGAACGCATCCGCTGGCTAATCAGAAGATAGGTATCCGTACGGGCATAGGTGGCAAACAGCTTCTGCAGTTCAAGGTTTTTCTGCGCAATCAGGGCATCAAACTCATCCTGCGGCAGACCGTTATCGCGCACTTTCGCCAGCTCGCGCGCCACGGTCGTTAAGTTGGCGTTCAGCCGCTCGCCCGGCGATTCGATATTGATCGCGCACTGGGCGCGCTGGTAAAGCACGCGGCAGTCAAAGCCCAGGCCGATATCCTTGATGTTACTTTTGCTCAGATTCTGCTGAACGTGCCAGAACAGCGCTTCTCTGGCGAGGTCATCTCGCCAGTAGCGCTGCAGCGCGACCGAGTCACGAATCGGCTGCCACGGCGCATCCCACATCAGCGACAGCTTATCCTGGCGCACTGCATCGGTCATGATGCTGACCGGCGTCGTCGGCAGCGGCGACAGGGTAGGAACCGCCACCGGCGTTTCGCGCTTGCCCTTCAGGCCGCCGAAAGTTTTGTTAATTTGCTCCGCGACGCTGCGGCTATCGACGTTGCCGACCACAATCAGGGTCATGGCATCCGGCGTGTACCACTTGTGGTAATAGTCTTTAAGCTGAGCAATATCCACCGGCTGCTTCAGCGGCGCCGCCGGATCATGCCCCAGCATGGTGGAGCCTTTCAGCCGATAACGCCACCAGCCCTCTTTAGTATCCGCAGGCCAGGTGACCACCATATCTTCGCCCTGCAGCGCATGGTTGACCGCTTCCGGAGTGATCGACATTTTACCGCTGGCGCTCGCCAGCCAGCTCAGCGCCTCTTTCAGCAGGTCGTTACGGTTATTCGGTAAGCTCAGGTTAAACAAACTGTAGTCATAAGAGACGATGGCGGGCGGCAGAGGACGTTTCGGGTCAATACTCTGCTGCCATAGCGAACGGGCCTGCATGGTCGGGAGGCCACCGTTTTGCGTCAGCGCGAGGCGCGGGATAAAGTGGCTAAAGCCGCTCTGCTGAGTGCTTTCGCTCAGCGAGCCAATATTCACGGACAGGCGAACTTCGATACGATCGCTGGGACGCTGCGGGGTGGCTAAAACCTGCCACTGAAACCCGTTTGCCAGTGTGCCCTGTTGCCAGGCCGGGTCCGGCTGGAGCGCTTCTGCCTGCACATAACCGACCGTCGCCAACATCAGCAAACCACCGGTTAAGAGTCGAATTTTTGTGCCCTGCATGTGAACCCCTGATGAACAATCCTGGTTACAACAGCGGCCCACGGGAGGGCCGCCGAAAAAATGGTGAGTTAAGTACGTCGGTTAGACCACACGGAGACGAAAATGTCGCATGTTGACGTGAAATAATCATAAGGGTCACCGCCGCGCATGCGGCAGCGACCCCTAATTATGCGCAGGAGCCCATAGTCCAGCAAGGGACTATGGACCTAACAGATGGATTTATGAGGATAATTCGTGCGATTTGTCTACCGGCGTACGGTTATTCAGCACATTATCGAGCTGCTGTGAGTCCAGCTCTTTAACCCATTTCGCGACCACAATAGTCGCTACGCCGTTACCCACCAGGTTGGTCAGCGCGCGCGCCTCGGACATAAAGCGGTCAATGCCAAGGATTAACGCCAGGCCAGCGACCGGCAAATGACCGACGGCGGAGATGGTCGCCGCCAGGACGATAAAGCCGCTGCCCGTCACGCCCGCCGCGCCTTTCGAGGAGAGCAGCAGCACCACCAGCAGGGTAATCTGATGGAAAATATCCATATGGCTGTTTGTCGCCTGAGCGATAAACACAGCCGCCATCGTCAGGTATATTGAGGTGCCATCGAGGTTAAAGGAGTACCCCGTCGGGATCACCAGCCCCACCACCGATTTACGGCAGCCCAGCTTCTCCATCTTATCAAGCATCCGCGGCAGCGCCGACTCGGACGAAGAGGTTCCCAGGACGATCAGCAGCTCTTCGCGGATATAGCGGATGAACTTAAAGATGCTGAAGCCGGTGGCTTTGGCGATCGAGCCCAGTACCACCACGACAAACAGGATACAGGTGATGTAGAAGCAGACGATCAGCTGACCAAGCTGCACCAGCGTACCGACGCCGTATTTCCCGATAGTAAAGGCCATGGCGCCGAATGCGCCAATCGGCGCCAGGCGCATGATCATATTGATGATGCCGAATATAACCTGCGAGAAGCTTTCGATAACGTTAAAAATCAGCTGGCCTTTGCTGCCCAGACGATGCAGCGCAAAACCGAACAGCACGGCAAACATCAGCACCTGCAGAATGTTGCCACTCGCGAACGCGCCAATCACGCTGCCGGGGATAATATCGAGCAGGAACGCCACGATACCCTGATCTTTCGCCTGTTCGGCATAAACCGCCACGGCCTTCGCATCAAGGGTGGCCGGGTCAACGTTCATACCCGCGCCGGGCTGCACCACGTTAACAATGATCAGACCGATGATCAGCGCGATGGTGCTCACGACTTCAAAATAGAGCAGCGCCACCGCCCCGGTGCGGCCGACGGCCTTCATGCTCTCCATCCCGGCAATCCCCGTCACAACGGTACAGAAGATAACCGGGGCAATAATCATTTTAATCAGCTTAACGAAGGCATCGCCGAGGGGTTTCATCTGCGCACCCAGCTCCGGGTAAAAATGGCCCAGCAGAATACCGATCGCTATGGCCGATAAAACCTGGACATAGAGGCTTTTAAAGAAAGAGATTTTCATAGGGTGTCCTTTGGAGATAACCACAGACTGTGAGGGGGTATTGCGTCTGTGGCTTAAAAATAACACCCATGAAACATTTCAGAAATAACGAGTGATGAAATTGCAATGCAATTGTTAATTTATTTGAACTGACTCGCATAAGCTAACAATGTTGTTACAAACTTGCATCCTCAACAACAGCCGGTAAAAAGCGGGCCTTAAAAGCCTCAGGCGGCATGGCGCAGCCAAAAAGATAACCTTGCACCGTCTCGACACCCGCCTCCTGCAGCCAGCGATACTGCTTATCGGTTTCAACGCCCTCCGCGACGATGTGCAGATTCAGCCCCCGCGCCAGCTGGATAATCGCGGGCACCATGCTGATGTCATCAGGTAGCATATCGATAAAGACTTTATCGATTTTCAGGATATCCACCGGCAGCGATTTAATATGCTGCAGTTGACGCAGCCCGGCGTAGCCCATACCAAAGTCGTCCAGCGCGATCCGCACGCCCGCTTCACGCAGCGGACGCAGCAGGGAAATCATGGCCTGCGGGTCGTCTATTCGACGGCTTTCGGTGACTTCGAGGATCAGCGTGCCCGGCGCGATACGATAGCGCGCGAGCAGCGCCAGCATCTCCGCGCCGCGATCGTGATGCAGCAGCTGTAGCTGCGACACGTTGACCGATAGCGGCAACATGATCCCCTGATTTTGCCAGGCGGCAAGCTGTCGGCAGGCCTCTTCCATCACCCAGTAGCCGACCGGGACGATCAGCCCGCAGGCTTCGATACGCTCAATCAGATCGCCAGGCAGCGACCAGCTCCCGTCAGCCTGACGCTGACGCAGCAGCGCTTCTGCACCGCAGACCTCGCCGCTGATAGTATCCACCTGCGGCTGCAGCCAGATGGCAAACTGCTGATTATCAAGCGCCGTTAAAATATCGTGCTCTTCCATCAGGCGGCGCTGCGCTTTTTCCATCTGTTCCGGATCGAAGAACTCAATCTGATTTTTACCTTTACGCCGCGCGGTAACGGCGGCGGAAAACGCCCGGCGATAGAGCTGTTCGCCGTTAATTTCGCCGTTAAACATCGCAATGCCGACGCTGGCGCAGGGGCGCAGCTGGATGCCGTGCAGGGGTAAACGTTCGCTTAAGACAGTAAGTACTTGCTTACTTAACGTCACCGCCTGCCAGGGCTCGGTAATTCCGTGGGCCAGAATCGCAAAGTCGTAGCCGCTCACCTGGGCCAGGACCATCTGCGTCGGGATAACCGCCCGCAGTTTTTCAACGAGCGTCAACAGCAGCATTTCGCGCTGCGTCTCTTTGAGTACGCCAGCGGTATCCTGCAGCGTTTCGCAGGCGACAATCAGCAGCGCAGACGCCTGCCCACGGGCGACGGTTTGCTCCAGCATCGCCATCAAAAAGGCTTTATTTGGCAGCTCGGATACCGGGAAACGGGTCGATTGCAAAGAGAGTTCATCGTGCAGGCGCAGCAGAGTCTGCTGGTTACGGTTATAGCTGCGCACCAGCATGCCGATTTCATCGTCATGATGTAAGCGCGGTATAGAAAGCTGATGGCCAAGACGCTCCTGCTGTGGGACATCATTCAGCTCGCGGGCGATTTTACGCAGCGGTCGTAC
>PVLC010045878.1:0-11634 GCA_004027655.1 Graphiurus murinus | reverse complement strand
GCTTCCACATATTAGGGAGAGCATTTGATTTTTAACTTTTTGTGACTGACTAATCTCACTTAACATAATGTTTTCCAGTTCCCTCCATTTCCTTGCAAATAACATGATTTTGTTCTTCTTTATGGCTGAGTAAAATTCCATTGTGTACATATCCCATAGTTTTGTAATCCATTCATCTGTTGTTGGACATCTTGGCTGAGAACCAGCAAAAAACATTAAGAGAAGTCTGGGACACTGGGCCAGCTCAGGCTGCTGATTCTATAAGTAAAGGTCTGGGATAAGCCTAGGCTTTGTTGGGGAGCCTATGGGGTGGGGAAATCAGCCCTGTGAACAATTAACCCTAGGCCCTAAGGTTCAGGCAAGCAGGGCTGACAAGGAGACTGCAAGATTCTGGAAGAAGTGGCTTGCAAAAAACGAATAAAATTCCATGATCATGGCACTTTTTTTTTTTTTTTTTTTTTTTTTGCGGTACTGGGAGTTGAACACAGGGGCATTCTACCTCCGAGCTATACCCGCAGCCCTATTTTTTATTCTTTATTTTGAAACCGAGTCTCACTAAGTTGCGGAGTGTCTCACTAGGTAGCTGAGGCTGGTCGTGAACCCGGATCCTCCGTTCTCAGCCTCCCGAATGCTGGGATTACAAGCGTGCGCCACCACGCCCGGCTGATCGTGGCACTTTAACAGATTAAAAATGTCTGCTAGCTCGCAGCAACGATCCTGCATGTTTAACAGTTTCCCCTTTCCACGAGCACCGCTCAGAACACCCCAGTGGGGCGGCTGTGATTAGGCACTGGATCATGGTAACCTCCGGCACATGTTCCCGGGCAGCCTGCCGGTTCAGGTGAACACCGACGGTGCAGGTAGCGACTCTGCTACTGCGCAACCTGTCATAGTTTCTTTCTTCCTCTGTGCCTCAGCTTTTCCGCTTATAAAATGTAAAATGCTGGTACAGACACAGCACGTGGCGCCAGTGCGGGGATTCAGTGAGGTCACTAATGCAGAGCTCAGGACCCACAGTGCGAACCCTGTAAATGTCACTTCAGGTTGCTACCTCGTCTACGATGGGCCTTCGTCTGGGCCTGGAGACGGATGCGTGGTCCTAGATGGAGCGTGCTCTTTCCGCGCACGCGCAGAGCTACTTGGGGGGGGGGCCTGCGCGCGGGGAGGGCGGAGCCACGGGACGGCCTGCGCAGCCGCAGAACGGCTTGCAGTGGCGACTGCCGGCCACTGGGAGCCTCGCCTGGCTCCGCTCGCCCCGCCCCGTCCGGGGGTTAAGGTTCAGGGGTCGGCGGATGGCGAAGGGCCGGCCGCCAGTGCTGGAGGCCCCGCACTGCGGGCCCATGGCTCCGCCGCAGCGCTGTCCCCTGTGCCACCAGACCCACTTCTGCGGCCGCGGACACGTCTACAGCCGCAAGCACCAGCGGCAGCTGAAGGGGGCTCTGGATCGGATCCTGCCCCAGGTGCGGAGCGAGGCCGCGAGGCCGGGGTCAGGGCAGAACCGCGAGGGCCCGGGCTTTGGGGGTCCCGCGCGGGGTCCAACCGGCCTCTCTCCGCAGGTGGAGGCCGCCCGCAAGGCGGTGCGCGCGGCGCAGGTGGAGCGCTACGTGCCGGAACACGAGCGGCGCTGCTGGTGCCCTTGCTGCAGCTGCGAGGTGCGCAAACACCTGAGCCACGGGAACCTGACGGTGCTGCACGGAGGGCTGCTGGAGCACCTTGCCAGGTGACCGCGGGCTGGGATCCGCCTGGGGCAGCCTCCTCACAGGCATTGCTACGCTTGGAATAGGGGTCTTACGTCCAGCCGCCAGGGGCCAGTTGCCGTGGGGTCTAAACGGGAAGACCAGCGTGCTCGCCGCCGGTCAGCTCACAGCTTTATTTGAGGAAAGGAGACTGAGAATCTGAGAGTGGTAACATCATTCCTCTCTGCCTTGCCCAGGGAAGAAACCCAAATGTCAGTTTAGGGATGGAAGGACCACTTAGACATCTAAGTACTGTTTTGTGAGATATACTTAAGATTACACGTCCCTTCCATTCTCAGTCCAGAGCACAAGAAAGCGACCAACAAATTCTGGTGGGAGAACAAGGCTGAGATCCAGATGAAGGAGAAGTTTATGATTTCCCCCCAGGATTATGCACGGTAAGCCCTTGGTTATGAAAGAAAATATAGACTGAATTCTCTGGATCGTTGTCAGGTATGAGAACAAGTGTGTGTGTGGAACTAGGGATAAAATCCAGGGACACTCCACCTCTGAGCTATACCCCGAGCCCTTTATTATTATTTATTTTGAAACAAGGTCTGTGTTGCAGAGGATCTCACCAAGTTGCTGAGGCTGTCCTCAAACCTGCAATCCTCCTGTCTCAGCCTCCCAAGTCCTGGGATTACAGGCGTGCACCACCATGTCCGGCATTTATTTATTTATTTGTTCATTCATTCATTCATTCATTCATTCATTCTGTGGCACTGGGGATTGAACCCAGGGACATTTTACCTCCGAACTATACCCCAAGCCCTATTTTATTTTTATTTTCAAACAGGGTAATTTTTTTTTTTTTTTTTTGCGGTACTGGGGATTGAACTCAGGGGGATTCTACCTCCGAGCTATACCCCCAGCCCCATTTTTTATTCTTTATTTTGAAACCGAGTCTCACTAAGTTGCGGAGTGCCTCACTAGAGCTGAGGCTGGCCGCGAACCCGGATCCTCCGGTCTCAGCCTCCCAAATGCTGGGATTACAAGCATGCGCCACCATGCCCGGCATTTTTTTTTTTTTTTTTTTTTTAAGAAGAAAGTAAGCCGGTGTGGTGGCGAACACTTGTAATCCCAGCATTTGGGAGGCTGAGACCCGAGGACTGTTGTAGATTAGCAAGACCAGAGACCCAGCAGCCAAATTCCATGCCTGTGCTTTCATTGTGCTTTGGGGTGGGGGTGGGGGTTAAATGAGACAATCATGTTTGTGACAAAATGAGAAAAATCTAAACCATATTTTTATATTTACTAGCCAGATATGGGACAATTTAAATGTCAAAAAGAATAACTGGCCAGGCATGGTGGCTCACGCTTGTAATCCCAGTACTTGGGAGGCTGAGACTGGATGATCCGGGTTTGTGGCCAGTCTCAGCTACTTAGGCACTCGGCAACTTAGTAAGACCCTGTTTTAAAATAAAGAATAAAAAATAGAGCTGGGCTTGGTGGCGCACGCTTGTAATCCCAGTAGTTGGGAGGCCGAGACCAGAGGGTCCAGGTTTGAAGCCAGCCTCAGCAGCTGATTAATGAGGCCCTCCACAATTTAGTGAGACCCTGTTTCAAAATAAAGAATAAAAAATAGAGCGTGGTGGCACACTCTTGTAATCCCAATACTTGGGAGGCTGAGACCAGAGGGTCTGGGTCCGAGGCCAGCCTTAGCTAGCTACTTAGTGAGACCCTGTTTCAAAATAAAAAATAAAAAAATAGGACTGGGGGGGTTGTAGCTCGGAGGTAGAATGCCCCTGGGTTCAATTCCCATTACCGCAAAAAACAAACAAGCCGGGCATGGTGGTGCATGCTTGTAATCCCAGCATTCAGGAGGCTGAGACCAGAGGATCCGGGTTCGCGGCCAGCCTCAGCTACCTAGTGAGGCACTTCGCAGCTTAGTGAGACTCGGTTTCAAAATAAAGAATAAAAAATAGAGCCGGACGTGGTGGTGCACACTTGTAATCCCAGCATTCGGGAGGCTGAGACCAGAGGATCCGGGTTCTCGGCCAGCCTCAGCTACCTAGTGAGGCACTCCGCAACTTAGTGAGACTCGGTTTCAAAATAAAGAATAAAAAATAGGGCTGGGGGTATAGCTCGGAGGTAGAATGCCCCTGAGTTCAATCCCCAGTACCAAAAAAAAAAAAAAAAAAAAAAAACAACCAACCATGGTCAAAGGTTTGAATTCAGCTGGGCATGGTAGCGCATGTTTGTAATCCCAGTACTTCGGAGGCTGAGACAAGAGGGTCACAGGTTTGAGGACAGCCTCAGCAAGTAGCGAGACTCTCATCAACCTAACGAGAACCTGTTTCCAAAATTAGAAATAAAATTGGGCTGGGGATGTAGCTCGATGGTAGACTGCCTCTGGATTTAATTCCCAGTGCCACACACACACACACACAAAAGGTTTGAATTCAGCCGGGCGTGGTGGCACGAGCTTGTAATCCCAGCATTCGGGAGGCTGAGACAGGAGGATCTGGGTTCGCGGCCAGCCTCAGTTACCTAGTGAGGCCCTCCACAACTTAGTGAGACCCGGTTTCAAAATAAAGAATAAAAAATAGGGCTGGGGGGGTATAGCTCAGCGGTAGAACGCCCCTGAGTTCAATCCCTAGTACCGAAAAAAGAAAAAAAAAAGCTTTTAATTCTTATAAGGAAAAAGGATGAGGTAATCAAAGAGGTAAGTACAGAAAAGGCCTCCAAAGGGCCTGCCCGTGGTTCTGAATCTAAGGAGCCTCTCTGTAACTTAGTGAGATCCTGTTTCAAAGCAAAAAAAAATAGGGCTGTGGGCGTAGCTCAGAGATACAATGCCCCTGGGTTCAATTCCCAGTCTATCTTTTTTTTTTTTTTTTTTGCGGTACTGGGGATTGAACTCGGGGGCATTCTACCTCCGAGCTATACCCCCAGCCCTATTTTTTATTCTTTATTTTGAAACCGAGTCTCACTAAGTTTCGGAGTGCCTCACTAAGTAGCTGAGGCTGTCCATGAACCCAGATCCTCCGGTCTCAGCCTCCCAAATGCTGGGATTGCAAGCATGCGCCACCACGCCCAGCAAATTTCCAGTCTAGTACAAAAAAAAAAAAATAATAATTGAAACTGGGTGTGGTGGCACAGGACTGTAATCCTAGTACTTGGGAGGCTGAGACAGGAGAATTGCAGGTTCGTGGCTAGACTCCACAACTTAGGGAGGCCAATCAAAACTTAGTGAAACCCTGTTTCAAAATAAAAAATAAAATAGGGCTGGGAGGTATAGCTCAGAGGCAGAATGCCCTTGGAATCAATCGCTAGTACGGTACATACAAAAAAAAGAATAATTGATTTTTTTTTTTTTTTTTGGCGGCACTGGGGGTTGAACTCAGGGGCATTCTACCTCCGAGCTATACCCCCAGCCCTATTTTTTATTCTTTATTTTGAAACCGGGTCTCACTAAGTTGCGGAGGGCCTCACTAGTTAGCTGAGGCTGGCCGCGAACCCGGATCCTCCGGTCTCAGCCTCCCAAATGCTGGGATTACAAGCATGCGCCACCACGCCCGGCAATAATTGATTTTTTTAAGTGTGGTGATGATATGTGATTTAATAGACTGTTCCTGTTCTTGGGAGATGCATTCTGAAATAGGGTTAACATTCATGTCTAGCTAGGCATGGTGGCATAGGCCTGTGATCCCAGTACTTGGGAGGCTTAGACAGGAGGATAACAGGTTCAAAGACAGCCTCAGCAAGTAGTGAGACTCAGCCACTTGAAAATTCTCAAAATTAAAAAAGAAAAAAAAAATACCCTGCTCAGAAGGCTGAGGCAGGAGGATTACAAGTTGGAGGCCAGCCTGGGAACTTAGTGAGACCCTATCTCAAAAAAAAAAAAAAAAAAAAAAGAGCCGGGCGTGGTGGTGCACTCTTGTAATCCCAGCATTCGGGAGGCTGAGACCAGAGGATCCGGGTTCCAGGCCAGCCTCAGCTACCTAGTAAGGCACTCCGCAACTTAGTGAGACTCGGTTTCAAAATAAAGAATAAAAAAAATAGGACTGGGGGTGTAGCTCAGAGGTAGAATGCCCCTGAGTTCAATCCCCAGTACCACAAAAAAAAAAAAAGAAAGAAAGAAAGAAAGAAACAGGGTCTCACTAAGTTGCAGAGTGCCTCACTAGGTAGCTGAGGCTGGCCTCGAACCCGGATCCTCCGGTCTCAGCCTCCCAAATGCTGGGATTATAAGCATGTGCCACCACGCCCGGCTTATTTCTTTCCTTTTAGATTCAAGAAATCCATGGTCAAGAGTTTGGATTCATATGAGGAAAAAGAGGATGAGGTGATCAAAGAGGTAAGTACAGGAAAGGCCTCCAAAGGGCCTGCCCGTGGTTCTGAATCTGTCTAAGGAGCCTCTTTCCCACAGATGGCCGCTCAGATCCGTGAGATGGAGCAGACCCGGCAGGAGGTGGTCAGATCTGTCTTAGAGGTTGGTTTCCCTCGGAGCATCCGGAGCAGTATCCAAATCCACTGATCCCTGGCTTTCCCAGGTCCATCATTTCAACAATCAGCTCTTCTGATAGAACTTCTGGATTCCCTCTCATTTGCTTAGCTTGAATTCCTTACCTGCCCACCAAGGGGCAGGGCTGGGAAGGGGTTTGCAGTTTGGGCAGTACCCTCCGTGATTGTGGGGTCTGGAGCATGGGGGCGTGGCCTAGGCGGGCTCTGAAGCACCTTAGACACATTTATTTTTCCTGACTCAAACTCAGCCTCAGGCAGAGCCAGACCCAGAAGAGGGCTCTTCAGCACCTGGGAGCTGGAAAGGAACAAATAGGTAAGATGGTCAGGAACCTCTTGTTGTTCGACGTCTCGGAGCAGTCTGCAACCTTGTGGCTGGGAGATCTAATCTTGCCCTCCTCCTGGCTCAAGAGCCTCATCTGCCAGCTGGGCTCCTGTTTTATCTTTCAGCGGAATAGCCTTCAGGTCACAGCAGCCCTTATACTTGGACCTGCCACCTGCTCCAGACCTTGACAGGATGCAAACAGGACAGCCTCTGACATTCATTGGCCATCAGGTACCATGGACACTCAAGCCAGCAGAGAGTCAGTGTTCCCTCGGGTCCCAGGACAGCCCTCTCTTTAGGCTTTTCTACCTATTCTGCACCGTTCCTAGTATTGTTCTGACTTCTCCCACCTTCCAGGGAACTCTTACCACACCTCCGGCCACTGTTGCCGCTCAGGAGTACATTTATACTCGTGTCCCACAGGCGTCTGGGTCTAACCCCACTCACCTGTGTTTCCCAACACTGTAGAGCCGAGTCTTCTCTCTCCTTCTTCCCATACACTGTTGCCTCACTGACCCTTGGGACAACTGCTCCCCCTGCAGCCTCGTGCCGACTGCTGCAGCTGCGTGCACTCACTTGCCATCCCCTTCCCTCCCTCCTCACCTAGTCAAGGCTCGCCTTCTTCCAACACTCGGCTTTCATGCCACTCTTTCATAGAAGGCCTTTTGGAACAGGTCATTTCTATTATCAATGATACAGTATCACAAAGCCTCAGGTTAACCTGTGCACTATACGCTTAATTCTCCCCCACTGCATGTGTGCTAGGGCTCATGGCAGGCACTCTACTTTTGGACTCATCCGCTCTTAACATCATGAGTCTCTTGGAGCTAGAGCTGTTTTAATGACTTATTGCACTCTTTTTTTTTTGCAGTACTGGGGATTGAACTCAGGGGCATTCTACCTCTGAGCTACACCCCCAGCCCTATTTTTTTATTCTTTATTTTGAAACTGGGTCTCACTACGTTGCAGAGTGCCTCACTAGATAGCTGAGGCTGGCCTCGAGCCCAGATCCTCCGGTCTCAGCCTCCCAAATGCTGGGATTACAAGTGTGCACCACCACGCCCGGCAGACTTATTGCACTATTAAAGTTTAACATCACCGGAGTGCAGAATTGACATTGTAGTGGGTGCATCCACCTATTTTAAAGCTTGCTTCAGCATGGGGGAACACGCTTGTAATCCCAGTACTTCGGAGACAGTAGGATCATAGGTTCAAGGTCAGCCTAGACAACTTACTAAGATCCTGTTTCAACAACAACAACAACAAAATCAGGCCAGGGGTGTAGCTCAGAGGTAGAGTGCCCCTGGGTTCAATCCCTAGTACCACAAAAAATAAAGTTGGCTTTGTTTCTATGAGTATCCCACTATCTCTTGGCTTTCTTATCCAGAATTTCTTTTCTTCTCTATTTCCCCTACAGGACATACCAGGAGTTGGTAACATCCACTCAGGTAAGGTCCTGGAAGTGGGTTTTTTAATTGTTTCTGTTTTTTGTTTTTGGTCCTAGGGATTGAACCCAGAGGCATTCTACTTCCAAGCAATGCCCCCAGCTGATTTTATTTCTTATCTGGAAACAGGGTCTCACTAGGTTGCTGAGTGGAAGGGTTTCTAAAACTGTAAAAAGTAATTGTTATTTCTTTTTGTGTCTGTGTGGTACTGGGGATTGAACCCAGAGGTATTCTACCTCTGAGCTACACCCTCAGCCCCCTTTTTTTTTTTTTTTTTTTGTGGTACTGGGGATTGAACTCAGGGGTGTTCTACCTTCAAGCTACACCCCCAGCCCTATTTTTTATTCTTTATTTTGAAACTGGGTCTCACTAAACTGTGGAGTGCCTCACTAGGTAGCTGAGGCTAGCCTCGAATCCGGATCCTCTGGTCTTTCAGCCTCACAAATACTGGGATTACAAGCGTGTACCACCACGCCCGGCTTATTCTTTATTTTTGAAATGGTCTCAAGTTGCGGAGGGCCTCGCTAAGTAGCTGGGGCTAGCCGAGAACCTGTGATCTTCCTGTCTCAGCCTCCCAAGTACTAGGATTACAAGTGTACACCACCACACCTGGCAGGGATTGTTATTTGAAGAATAAAGTTAGCTGGATGTGGTGGCACACACCTGTAATCCCAGTACTTGGGAGGCTAAGGTTCAGGACCAGCCTCAGCAACTTAGTTCAGTAACCTAATAAACAAAACAAAAAATAAAAAGGGCTGGGGGTGTAGCCTGGATGTAGAATGCCCCTGGGTTCAATCCCTAGTACCATACATACACACATACAGAATAAAGTTGACTAAGATAAAACACATCTGTATCATCCAGGATATAGTAAAAACTCTCAAAACTAGTAAGAAGGGTTGGGGGCGTAGTTCAGTGGCAGTGTGTTTATCTGGCATTTAAAAGTCCCTGGGTAGGCCAGGTGTGGTGGTGCACACTTGTAATCCCAGTACTTGGAATGCTGAGACCAGAGGATCTGGTTCACAGCCAGCCTCAGCTACTTAGGCCCTCTGCAATTTAGTGAGACCCTGTTTCAAAATTAAGAATAAAAAATAAGATTAGGAAGCCAGGTATGGTGGCGCATGCTTGTAATCCCAGCATTTGGGAGGCTGAGACTGGAGGACCTGGGTTTGAGGCCAGCCTCAGCTGCTTAGTAAGGCCCTCCGCAACTTAGTGAGACCCTATTTCAAAATAGAGATAAAAAATTAGGGCTGGGGCTGTAGCTCAGAGATAGAATGCCCCCAGATTCCATCCCCAGTACTGCAAAAAAACGCTATTGTTTTAGATCTAGAAAGCAGAGGCAAGGCCAGGCGTGGTGGCGCACACTTGTAATCCCAGTACTAGGGAGGCTGAGACAGGAGGATCGAGGGTTCTCGGCCAAAAGAAGAAACAAACTTGTGTAGAAACCTTTACAGCAGAGTTTTTTTGTTTTTTTTTTTTTTTTGTGTGTGTGTGGTACTGGGGATTGAACCCAAAAGGCGTTCAACCTCCAAGCTACACACCCCCAGACCAGTTTTATTTCTTATTTGGAAATAGTATCTTGAGTCTCACTAATAATATAGCATAATAAAATCAAGCAGTTATCAAACTGCACTTAATTTATTATTTTTTTGCAGTACTGGGAATTGAACCCAGGGGCATTCTACCTCCAAGCTCCACTTCCAGCTCTATTTTTATTCTTTATTTTGAAACAGGGTCTTGATAAATTGTGGAAAGTCTCACTATGTAGCTGAGGCTGTCTACGAACCTGCGATCCTCCTGTCTCAGCCTCCCAAGTACAGGGATTATAAACATGGGCCACCATACTCAGCTCTATTTTATTTTTATTTGGAAACAAGAGTCTTAAGTTAATTCGAGCCTCACTGAGGTGAAGCTGTTTTTGCAGTACTGGGAATTGAACTCAGGGGCATTCTACATCTGAGCCACACCCCCAGCCCTATTTTTTAATTCTTTATTTTGAAATAGGGTCTCACTAAGTTGCAGGGTGCCTTACTAAGTAGCTGAGGATGGCCGCAAACCTGTAATCCTTCTGTCTCAGCCTCCCAAGTACTGGGATTACAAGCGTGTGCCACCATGCCTGGCTTTGAAGCTGGTTTTGAACCTGTGATCTTTCCTGTCTTAGCCTCCCAAGTACTGGGATTACAGGAATGTACCACACATGGCTTTTAAATTTTTTATTTTTTGCAATACCGGGGATTAAACCCGGGGTCATTCTACTCCCGAACTACATCCCCAGCCGTATTTTTTATTCTTTTTTCTTTTCTTGCAGTACTGGGGATTGAACTCAGGAGCATTCTACCTCCGAGCTATACCCCCAGCCCTATTTTTTTTTATTCTTTATTTTGAAATGTTTATTTTGAAAGTTGCGGAGTGCCTCATTAGGTAAGCTGAGGCTGGCCATGAACCTGGATCCTCCGGTCTCGGCCTCCCAAATGCTGGGATTACAATTTTTCATTCTTGATTGGGAAACAGTCTCGTTAAGTTGCAGCAGGCCTTACTAAGTAGCTGAAGCTGGCTGCAAACCTGCGATCCTCCTGTCTGAGCCTCCCAAGTAATGGGATTACAAGCGTGTGCCACCACACCTGGCTTAGTTTTTTTTTTTTTTTTTTTTTTTTTTATTTGTGTGTGGTGCTACGGATTGAAGCCAGGAACATTCTACCTTCAAGCTACACCCCCAGCTCTTTATTTATTTTGCAACAGGGTCTCACTAGGTTGATGAGTTTCACTACTTGCTCAGGCTGTTCCTCAAATCTGCAGTCCTATCTCAGCCTCCCAGTACTGGGATTACAAGCATGTGCCACCATGCCCAGCTTAATTTTTGTTTTGAAACAAGGTCTCACTAATTTGCATAGTCCCACTAAGGTGCTGAGACTGGTCTTGAACCTGTATCTTGTCTCAGCTTTCCAAATATTGATTACATGCATGAGCCACCACACCCAGCGAGACCAAAATAAGAATGGCCAGGGGTGCCAGGCATGGTGATGCACACCTGTAACCCTAGTACTTAGAACGAGACAGGAGGATCGTAAATTTGCAGCCAGCCTCACCGACTTAGTGAGAACCTGTTTCAACACAGAAATAAAAAGGGCTGGGTGTGTAGTCTGTAAGTAGAATGCTCCTGGGTTCACTCCCCAATGCCACACAAAAAATGTAATCCTAATATTGGGAGGCTAAGACTGGAGGATCGCAGGGTTTGAGGACAGCCTCAGCAAAACTTGGCAAGAACTTGTCTCAAAATAAAAAGCACTGCCGGGCATGGTGGCACACGCTTGTAATCCCAGCATTTGGGAGGCTGAGACCGGAGGATCCAGGTTCACGGCCAGCCTCAGCTACCTAGTGAGGCACTCCGTAACTTAGTGAGACCCTGTTTCAAAATAAAGAATAAAAAATAGGGCTGGGGGTGTGGCTCAGAGGTAGAATGCCCCTGAGTTCAATCCCCAGTACCAAAAAAAAAAAAAAAAAAAAAAGCACTGACACTATAGCTCCAAGGTAGAACCCCCCTGGGTTGGGTTCAAACCCTAGTACCAAAAAAATATTGGGAAAGACGAGCCGGGCGTGGTGGCGCACGCTTGTAATCCCAGCATTTGGGAGGCTGAAACCAGAGGATCCGGGTTCGCAGCCAGCCTCAGCT
>PVLC010045877.1:0-11637 GCA_004027655.1 Graphiurus murinus | reverse complement strand
CTCAAGGTTTTCCATAGTACCTGCACTAATTTGTATCCACACCAACAGAGTAATAGAGTTCCTATTTCCCCACAACATACAAGCATTTATTATGATGTGCATTCTTAAAGTATGCCATTCTAACTGGAGATAGATGGAATCACAGTATAGTTTTGATTTGCATTTCCCCGATTGCTAAAGATGATGAACATTTTTTTTTTCATATATTCATTGGCCATTTGTATTTCTTCTTTTGGAAATGTCTATGTAGAACAGTTGCTCATTTTTAATTGGGTTATTTGTTTTTTAATCAATAAGCTTTTTAAGCTTTTGCATATTCTAGATATTAGACCTTTTTTTTGTGGTAGTGTAGACTGAACTCAGGGGCATTCTACCTCTGAGCTACACCCCCAGCCCTATTTTTTATTGTTTTTATTTTGAAACCGAGTCTCACTAAGTTGCAGAGTGCCTCACTAGGTAGCTGAGTCTGGCCGCAAACCCGGATCCTCCAGTCTCAGCCTCCCGAATGCTGGGATTACAAGCGTGTGCCACTATGCCCGGCTTAGATATTAGACCTTTTTTTAAAGATGAGTATGTGAAGAAGATCTTTTCCTAATATATAGGCATCCTATTTAGATTCTTGTTGATTTCCTTTGCAGCAAAAAAGCTTTATAATTTAATGTCATCTCATTCATTAATTTTTATTTTAGTTTCCTGAGCTTTGGTGCCTTATTAGGAAGTTCTACCAGTAGTAGTAGTAGTCGTCCTCATAGAGTTTTCCTTATTTTGACATTGATTTAGGGCATAAATGAAGTGAGATTTACTACCCATGTTGAATCATGAATAGATAAAAGTGTATAGTTGGGAATGATGATCTCTTGAATCCTTCCCGGTAGTTGCAGACATTGGTGTGGACACCATGTTTGCCTTTCAGAGCATAGCCATACCCCCAGAAAATAATACTCTGGAGCTCTCTATTATAGACCACTGGGTCACCAGAGTCACCCTCAGAAAAAAAAAAAGATAATCATATTCTTATTTCTGAATGGAGGTCAAATGGTGTCCACTTTGCCACCTTTTTCTTCAGTGATCCACAGGTTGCAGATCATCCAGAAAATACATCTCGTATCCCAGGAGATGCAAACTTCAATCTCCTTTCTATATCCCAACTGTCCTTCCTCATTATTGCCCCATCTTGTTTTCCCTTAGTGTACCCATAGGGCTAAGGTAAGGTGAGGATTGGAGAAAATTGAGACTGTTTAGAGCTATGCTCCATTGAAATGAGTTCCACAAATGCATCCTCAGAAAAACACTTTCATGTACTAATTACTCACTTGATTCTGTGTGCAGTTTTATTATTGAATATATAAAACCTTATCACAGAAAATTTTCAGATATATCAAAAAGCGATTTCTCACCTTAAAGTATTGGTCCTACAAAAAATTTTAAAATTTTGCATGTCAAAAAAAGAGCATTTGGGAGCATTATTGAGAATAAGATGCTTGGAAAAAGGGTAACAAATTGACCTTGCAAACCTTTTTAACACCCAGAATGCTCAGGCAGCATATGTTGCTAGTAAGTCTGCCTGGGTAGGAATGATAGCAAGAAGAGTCAGAGAGAACAGGAGCTTCCAGACACTGTAGAACTGAATAGTATCTGCCTGAAGAATTCAACTGAAATGGAAGAAGATCATCCACAGCTCTCCTGAAAAATTGTTCCCATTCTATCCTCTGTTTTCAAAAACTCCCAGTGTACCTTTCAATTTTCTAATGACTCGAGATTTGTATGAAACCTTTTGCTAAGACATCTTCACAAGTAGATTTGGTCAAGAAGTATTTCTTCTTCTGAGACTAGCAGGACTGACTATATACCTCAAGTCCAGAGATATTTTTGTGAAGCCGGTAAATACTTCTGGGAATTGGAAATGAATTAGCTAAATTTCTCTTTTCCTCCACTGGACATCACTTATGACACTTCAAACAAATACTTTGACAGTTCTCTAATTAGTAACTTTATTTTTATTCTCCACAAATGTAGGAATGTTTTCTTCTTAACCTACACATTTCTAGAGTGCATTTATTCAAAAGAACTCACAGGCAGCTTTTCCTCTGATGAAAATTTGGACTAATTGACCCTCAACATGTCTTTCACCTCTAATATTCCCAAACTCAATACTTGTGTTTTAGTTGACACTTACTTTCAAAGTAGAAGGTATCGCCCCAGCCAGACACAAGTCACTGAGTTCAGCAGATGAACAGGATTGTGGCAGAGAGAGAGAGGACACTGGAGAAGTGACAGTCGCAGTTGTTTGTTTTTGTATTTGTTTTTCAGTTTGATCAGCACACTTTCATTATTATAGCTAGGTTCATTGAAGTTGAGGTGGGGGTTGACCTTGGCCTCATCCATGAATTCCCCTCACCCTCAGGGATATCACTGTGGTGTTCTCTTAGCTTCACCCTGAACTTCACCCTAAATATGTGCTGAGGGAGGTGTGTGGGATGCAAGAAACCTGAATTTTAATGCTGTTACCTGAGTTAAGTTAATAACTCAAGATCTATCATAAGCAATGCATATCTAAATATGAACTGTAGCCAAGTTTAGAAAAATATATCTGATATATTAGAAAGGTACCTGAACTTCAATACATTGTATGATTACAATGCACCAATAAAGTGTATTTTAAAATGGAAAAAAAAAGAAAGGTACCTAATAATTTTATTGAAATAGGATGGCTAGGTAACCCTGATGAGGAGGCACCTCCCCGTAATTCCAAGAATTGTGAGTCTGAGACATGAGTACCCCAGATTCCATGCCAGCCTCAGCAACTCAGTTAGGGCCTCAGAACTTACAGAGATCCTATTACAAATCAAAATATAAAATCAGGCTTCACGTGTTTCTGAGGTAGAATGTCCCTATTTGGAATTACCAGTACAAAACAGACACCCCCAAAATGTCATGGTAACCCTGATCTTCTCCACATTTTACATTATCAATGTATCACATATGGTCCAACATGGGGTAGGAAATCAATAATATATATTCATTCGTGTAGATGGCTTCTTAAACAACCTTTCAAAACCTTGTGAATACATATTTCAGCTCAGCCCTGCTTCTTATTTAGCAGGAAATTTCGGGAGAAAGTAATACCTATCACGGAACATTGTAGACAGAGGAGGTGCAGAAAAAAATTATTTTATTTAGGTATTCAGTTCAGGCTCCAGAGGAACGTTAGGTTCACTATGAGGGCTGAATCCTGTAGAGACTATTAGGGCTGAATCTTGAAGAAATGATGGTCATTAGTTGGCAGCCATGGTCTCTTGAATCCAGTCTAAGTAGTTACAGACCTTGGTGTAGACACCAGGTTTGCCTTTCAGAGCACAACGATAGCCCCAGGAAACGATGCCCTGAAGCTCTCCATTGCAGACCACAGGGCCACCAGAGTCACCCTGAAAAAGAAGAAAAGGGTGATCAGATTCCTGATTTTGATTAGGAGAGAAGACAAAATCTGCATTATTATATGGAACCATTATACGGAGGTGCTGAATCTCCATGAAATATATCAAATCAAATGTTGCTTCACCCTGGAGATGCAAACCTCAGTCTCTCTTCTATATCACAATTTACTTCTTCCTAATTATCCCTTTCCATATTTTTCCCATAGGACCAAGGAAAAGGGAAGACTGGAGTGATTTCAGTCTGCCTCAGGACTTATACTTCTTTCAATTTGATAACATTCTGCGGATATCTGCTAAGAAGCATGCTTCAGTGTACTGACTGCACAACCACTTCTGAGTATATATTTATCACCAATACTAAACAATAACATCACAGAGAAAAAATCATTCATTTAAGAGCTCATTCTAATGTCTCAGTATTTGTCTCATAAATAATCTTAAAGTTATTCATGTCAAAAAGTAGAATTCGGGTGCAGAAGAGTGAGACTGAGCTGGTAGGCTAAGGAGTGAAAGAAACTCACCTGGCAGGAGTCCTTTCCTCCCTCCAGGAAGCCCAGGCAGAACATGTTGCTAGTAATTTTGCGTGGGTAGGCCTTATGACAAGAAGAGTCAGAGAGGACAGGAGCATCCAGACACTGGAGAAGCGAAGGGTATTTTACTGAGGAATACAAAGGAAATAGAGATTACCCACGGATATCATGGAAGTTTCAATCCCACTCTACCTGCTCTGATTTCCAGCACCACCAGTGTACCTTACAATTTTCCAATAACTTGCAATTTGACAGATCCTTTTTGCTCCAGAATGATTTTGAAGGCAGTTTTAACCAAATAGTATTTCTTTCTTTGAGACTAGAGCAGTTACTATGGTTCTCAAGGCAGAGAGATAGGTCGTAAAGAAAGTATATACTTCTGGCAGCATCAAGTTCTTTAGGCACATATCTATGTATCTACCTGTTTCTACTTCTCTTCACATCACTTTTGATACTTCAAGTAAATTCCTCAACATTTTTATCAGTAATTTTCTATGTTCTCCATATACATAGGAACGAAGAGTTTCCTCATATTCCAGAGTGCAGATATACAAAACTAGCCTCTGGCAACAACGCCTCAACGTAAAATTTGGACTAATGGACCCTTGCCATGCCTTTCACCCTTCCTATGCTAAGAGTTTGTACTTGTGTTCCAGGTCATATTTACTTCCAGAGCTCAAGATGTTTCCCCAGCCAGACACAAGGCACTGGGTCCCAGCAGTTGGACAGGATCTTGGCAGAGAGATGCTGGACACTCGAGAGTTGAGGGTGGCAGGTGATTTCAGTTTAATCAGCATGATGTCATTATCATAAGTTTTACTGTTGTACTTGGGGTGGAGGATGAACTTGGCTACATCAATGAATTGCTCATTCCCCTCAATGACATCAAGGTCGTGTTCTCCAAGGTGTATCGAGTATCTGTGGGAAGAAAGGATGTAAAGTTTCCACAGTATACGAATGGATATTTCTTGTCTGTTCCCATGACTCCCTTGAAGAGCAAAAACACAAGCTCCTTCCTAATTCTTCACGTAATGTTGCACTTAAGCTATTTTCATGCACTATCACACATGGCACAGTGTAGAAAATTTCTTCCACAAGTGTCTCTGCTTTTGTAATCTATAGCCTGCCATCGTGTTATGACAATAGGTATAGGAAATGGAGCCATAGGGTCCAAGAAAACATTTGGAGAAGAAAAGGGGATTGATGGATCTGGCCATTGTTTCTCTGTCTGGGATTCAAGTATCATTGGGTGGTGAGGTATGAGTCATAGACATTGGAGAATGTCAGGCTACAGGATGGGTGGATTATTTATATTGCCCTCTGGAAAAGTATATATTGTACTGATTTCACTGGATAAATGATAATCATTAGGATTATGTATGGATTCCTGTTCTAGAGCTATTTCTACAAATTCTTCATCAGCCAATTTTACCAATTCATACCTGTGGTATCAAAATTTAAGAACGCAGCAGGGAACATGAAGGGAATTGCTCCATGTGAAAGTCTCACAAGATATTCTGCATTCTTGAGTGAATTAACAGGCTCCTAGAATCTGAATCCTTTGTCCATCAAGCATAAATATAATTCACCCTATCTGTGTGGCTAGAGAAAACACTGAATTAGAGATGTAGGAAGGTAAAGATTGGCCACTTACGACACATAGCGCTTGTAGCAGTGAGCTGCAGACAGGACCCACTGGTCACTGATGAGGGACCCTCCACAATCATGTCTACCAATGTTCAGGGACACCTGGTAAGGAAGGGCATTCTTCTCACAGGTGTAGCCCCCAATGATCTTATCATCATCATCAACAATGGGGAGAGCAACTGTCAAGAAAAGATGGAAACTTGGTGTTAAACACAGGCTGCAGTTTCTTCTCAACATTGATGATTACGCAGACTCAGGAGAAAGATGAAGAATGTTCTCTTGCCTCTCATAATCAGGAAGGAAATGTACAATGTGTCTTTTGTTTGAAAACTCAGTGGCATTCTACCTCCGAGCTACACCCACAGCCCTATTTTTTATTCTTTATTTTGAAACCAAGTCTCACTAAGTTGCAGAGGGCCTCACTAGGTAGCTGAGGCTGGCCGCGAACCCGGATCCTCTGGTCTCAGCCTCCCAAATGCTGGGATTACAAGCGTGCGCCACCACGCCCGGCTAAATTAATGATTTTTATGTTACAAATCTATTCCAACATGTGTACTATAGACACACATACACACCCCTGCATGAAAGCTCACCAGTACCAGATTTGCTTTAATTTTTCACATATATTTCTAGAGCAGAAGTGAGAAGTACTGCTGAATGTACTTTCCTTTTCTCTCCTTCACTGTATTTACATGAAGCTCAACAGAACTTCCACTTTTCTGTGACCTCTGTTTGAACCACTCTGGGTCATTATACTCTTCCAAAGTCAAGTGAGCTTTAACTATATCTAAACCCATATTTGAGGCCCTATTGCCTTCTCCTTTTCAGCTACCTGATTACAGATCCTGTATTCAGCATTTGTTGTTTGCAAAAACTTGTAGAGAAGAAGGACACTTGCTGATCTATTCATTAGAAACACTTACCAGCAGCTCCCAGGAATGCAAGGAAGATGAAGGTCTTCATGGTTTCTCACTGGATCTAGAGTGGGAATAGGATGAAGGCTGTTCATCCATTGGTATTTATACCTTCAGGTTTGTCATTGACACATCTGGTCACAGGTGATTTCATTGGAGACCCACAAATGTAAATTTATAATGAGATTTTCTGACTCATGGAAGATGAATCACCACTAGATTATAACATTCATACTTTTCCATATTTCCAGAAGGTCATGAGAATGGCAGTCACAAACCCAGCTGGTACAGTGGGTTGATAAAGAGGTTGGAGTAAGGTTACAGGAAAGAACTCCAGGTTTTTGCATTCCCAGGAAAATATCTAGGTACTTGGATTTTTCATATGTGTTTTTTTTGCCTTAAGAAATATCTTGGACTAATGGTCCTTGGTGTTGACATTGGCTCTGGCACAAATATGTCCATGGTCTTATGGTAGTTTTCATCTAGTAAATCCAGGATATCCTTTTATTAGTAGTAGGCTAAACACATCCTCCTGAGAAAAGAAATAATATATATCTTATTGGAAACTAAAATTGATGAAAACGAGACAGTAAAAATTTATAGCTATTGACATTTTTCTGGTGCCTACTCCATTTCAGAAAATTAGACCTCCCTTTTCTATGGTTTCACCATCATGGGTTTGGTTACCCACAGTGAACCAGGGCCCCAAATTATAGGTAGGAATTTCTGGGAAGAAGTAAGTTATACATTGAAAATAACTTTTATTACATAATACTGGTGTGTTTGCTTTATTTCACCTGATTTTAATCTATGTATCTAGTTCATGAATCAAATTTTGTCATATGTATGTTTTTTAGTAAAGACCATGAGTGAAATTTGTTACTGTCTGCAGTTTGAGAAATGCAATAGGACTTGCGATGAATTGCTGTGGATACTGAGGGCTTTGTTTATGTCAATTTAGTAATCTTTATATTCAACTCCAGTGATGCCTTCATCCTCAGCACTTTGCTGATGGGATTTCGCAACAATTACACACATGCTCCTGTTAGGGTCAGGATCCCATCATAGGAAATTCGGCTTCAGAATGGGGGTTGTCATGAAGGCAATGCAGACTTGTTAGCAAATGGTAATACAAGTGCAGTTTGAGAATTTCCTATGCTTCAGACATCATGGAAGGGGAATATGTGCATCCAAGCTTAGAGCAATGTTCATTGAGAAGTCAAATACTGCTCAGGTAGCTTCCTATCTGCTAAGTGTGAGTTCCAACATTCACAATCAAGAAGGCTCATGCCAGGGTCTCCATCTTCCACTGTGATGCCAAACATATACCAAGAGATGTGTGAGCTCCATCAACCCAAGGTCAAACACATCTACTCTCTTCATTCCATAAATACTATTTTCTGTAACTAATTACTTGAATTAATGGACAAGGGACCTTGTACCAAGCGTGAATAAATCTCAAGAAGTAATCTGTAGTAGGATAGATTTCCTACATTCTACTGATAAGGAGAAAATGTCACACTGCCTTTCAGAAGCAAGATATCATCTTCTTAGGCCAATTTTCATAGTTGAGGTATTTTCTGATTGTGTTTTGTTTGAGTTTGAGTTGAAATTGTGATGGAACGATGATAATTTAGTCAAAATCAGAATGTCATAATCTTAACACTCAACACTCGTGGCCAGACACTGCCCATGTTCAATCCATTCTGTTTTTAAAAACTGGGACAAGTAGGTGTAATAAATCTAGTAGTCTAAGAAGTCACATATTTAATAAGCAATATATATCATGCAGTGTTGGTATAATGTTAGTAGGTAAATATATCCTAATATTTTGCTTTTTCAAAGGGATTTTTGGCTCATGGTGTTAAGATTAGTGCAGTTAATAGAGGAAAAGATAAGCTGTGTTATACTGAAGGAGTTGGACATTTGTGAAAAAATGACAAAATGAAGGAACCATTGAAAACTCTGATTCTCTGAGGATTCTTTAAGTGACAGGGAATGTATAAATGTAATGTATATATGATAGATTTTCTAGAACAATGAGTGTCTGTAAGGCTTGAGAGTTTTGCATTTATACCATTCAACATGGTAAATTGAAATTTCAATTATTATTAAAATAATTCTAAAAAGCAAATTTGTTGAGTGGTACTGGGAATTGAACTCAAAGGCTATCTACCTGACAAATACTCCTCCAACAGTATTTATTTTTATTTTGAAGCAGAATCTTGCTAAGTTACCTCCCACTGGCCTTGGATCTGCAATCTCCAGTCTCAGCCTCCCAAATGGGGAAACTCCAGGTATGTGCTGCCTCTCCCAGGAAGCAAATATTTTTATTTTGTAAAACATATAAATTTTAGTATTTTTCTATGTATTTTGACAATGATATGTATCAAAATAGGCATTCAAGAAGATTTTTAGGGGACTGGAGGATTGTATTTGTTTTACTAAAGCAAATTTTCTTAGATAAACTGATCTTGAGCATGTATTGAGGTTTATTGGTGACTCATGGAAGAACTAACAACTAGATTACAGTATGTACTCAGTTGAAGAAAAGCACATCCTTCCCAGCTGATATATCCTATCAGATAAAATGAACACATATACTCACATAAGCAGATAAAGTTACATAAGTACATATTTTTTAAGTAGAGATATCAGTTCAATAAACTGATATCTATGAAAGGGTATAAATATCAAGTTCACAGCTGAGTATTTACTGCAAGTTTCCAGTGACAAGAGAGAAATGATTTTATGGTACTATAATTACACAAAACATTTCGAAAAAATCTTTGTCCTTATGTCATTTCCACATAACCCAAATTGTTATCTCTTTTGTTTTCTTCTACTTGCTGCAAAGATACTCTGCATTCCCTAATCTTGCTGAATCAGGAAGTAGTATTTCTGTGATCTCTTCTGACTCTTCTATGTGTTTGTGCTTCAGTTTGAACTACAGAAGAAATGGGATACATATTTGACAAGCCCATAATATTTTTCTTCTATTTTCTGTTAGAATCAAATCTTTGCTTCCGAGTCTTCAATCTCTTTATTCAGTTTCCTTTCCTTCAAACCATTTTCCCTTATCAGCATCATATTGTGTTGATTTGTTTTGTGTTTAGCAGTCAGAATGGACAGGCAATAAAGCCAGGGTTGGCACACTTTTCTTCACTGCTCTGTCCTTAGTGGCTAAAGCAAACCTAGGAATATCACAGGTCCACAGAGGGGTTTAATTAGGAAGAGTTTGGAAGAATGAAGGGAACATATATAGTTTTTCTATTGAAGAATATGCCATGTTTATTAAGTTAATCCTCTATACAAAGATCATTTGGATCCTTTGCTGGTTGTACATCTGCTGATTCAGTGAAACACAGGTCAGAGATATCAAAGAGATATAGCCTTTATACTAGTAATGTACAGATATATCATCGTCGTTATTCCCTTGACAGTACTCGAGAAAATCTTTTTTTACTTAGTTTTTCCGTGGCAGAAGGTAACATGTCTAAACTGGAGATAATTGAACATTTACAGAGGATGTAAACAAAAATATAGCATAAACAACTCCATTCTATAAAAAAGTTGAATGTGAGCAAACTTGGAGTTTCATGGGGAATTCTGAAACATCTTTCATGTGCTCATCAAGGGACGACAGTACTGAGAAGGTCACATTTATTACAAATCAAAAGGACTCTGATTGTACTGATCCTGTGCTGCAGAGCTTAATTGAAAAGGAATCAGCACAGTGTCATTTAAATATTGACTTGAGTGTGTTTTAACTGTTTTCATTTAAGAATGCTCTATAAGACGCCTCTTAATGTCTGGAAAAGAAGCTTTCCAATATAATTTCTGAAACAATAACTAGTTTTTTTTTTTCTGGAGTGGGGTATTTGTGATAATTGTACTGGAACACAGGGTTTTTATACCTATGAGATACATACCCATATAAAATTTTTTTTAAATTTTGAAGCAGGGTCTTGTTGAGTTTCTGCATAATCACAATTAATCTGTAATCTTTGTGTCTCCACCTCTCAATTACTGGGGCTACAGGTATGTCCCAGCATCCATACATTGGTTTTGTTGGTCTTTTTGTGTCCAAATCACAGAACTAAACTAGGTAGCTGTGAAAATATGAATAGAATTGAAAATATGGCACTTATCCAAATAGCATTTTACTCAGCCCTAAAGAAGAACAAGTCATTTGCAGGGAAATGGATGGAACCAGGGAATATCATGCCAAGGAAAATAAGCCAGTGACATAAAGTTAAGGGTCAGGTTTTCTCTTATATCTGGAAGGGAAAAAGAAAAAATAAAGAGAAGAAACTTCATGAAGCTATGAGTAAGAACAAAGGAATAGAGGAATGAGATCAGGGGAGGTAGGAGGAGGGGAAAAGTAAGAACTTTTTTTTTTTTTTTTTTAACTAGAAATAGAACCTAGGGGTGTTCTACATCTGAGCTACAGTCACAAATCTTTTTATTTTTGTTTTGCAACAGAGTTCTTCTTGTTAGGTTTCTGAGGGTCTCCATGTGTTCCTGAGGCTTGACCCAACTGAAATACTCCTGTGTCAGCCTCAGAGGTACTGAAATTATAGGAATGCACCAACATGTTGGGTTAGGAGAAAAGGTAGCTTTAGAAAGGAAACAGTCCAAGTAATACGATATTCATATATGACGGTATCACTACCAACCTTACTTGCAGGTAGGGGGAAGGAAAGGGGGTTTAGTGGGATGGAGTTAGGAGGTAAACACACCAATAAATGTTTTGTGTATATATGAGTATCATTTTGAATCTTTCTATGTGGTATAATCAAATAGGACAAATAATATTCTAAAACATACAAAATTCTGAAACTGCTTAGGCTTTCCTTGGCTGGATATGCAAGGAAAATGTAAATCTGATAGCCATTTTGGATTTTTGAGGCTTGACCTTCAGGCTAAGGTTCACTATCATTAAAGTAGAGGCAAACACAGAGGTAAATTAAATCGAGATTATAGCCTTTAAATTGCAGAATCAAACTATCCTGAAATCCCTACCTCCCCTAAGCTTGCATTTGTTCATTTGAATAGACCATATGAGATGGATAAAACTGGTATGAATGCCTTCCAAGTATCACGTTGACC
>PVLC010045876.1:0-11655 GCA_004027655.1 Graphiurus murinus | reverse complement strand
TTATTATTATTATTATTATTATTATTATTATTATTTTGTGGTACTGGGGATTGAACTCAGGGGCATTCTACCTCCGAGCTATACCCCCAGCCCTACTTTTTTTTATTCTTTAATTGAAACAGGGTCTCACTAAGTTGCGGAGTGCCTCACTAGGTAGCTGAGGCTGGCCTCGAACCCGGATCCTCCGGTCTCAGCCTCCTAAATGCTGGGATTACAAGCGTACACCACCACACCCGGCTTTTTCTCAAGTAAAATATATTCAGCCTCATCCATGGGCTTTTCTGTCTCCTCTCCTTGGGCATACTTGCAAGATTCAGGTCTTCTTGCTCAGCCCTTCGTGCTTTTAAGAGCCCCTCAGAATTCTTGGCCATTTCCGTGGGTTACAAAACAGGGTGTCAAATGTTGACTGCTCTCTAAAATTTTAATTCTATGTCTTTAGCTGCTCCCAAACCATCTATATTTGAATGGCTTTTCTTCATTTTACCAGGTGCAAAGCATAATTCATCATTTAATCTAAAATTAGTGTCTTTCAAACATCTCTTTTTGCTGTTAATAGTTTTTATTATTTGCACAATTTTTGTACTAACAAATTATGACTACATAAAAAATGTGATTAAAGAAAAAAGCTACCTACAATTCTACCAGCTTAACCCAATCATTGTGATAATTTATTTGTAGTTCTTTCCATCTTTTCTCATTGCATATGTTTTGTGCCATTGTAATCACAGTTTACAATTCTAATTCTCTCTTGCTTCTAATTCCAAGTACTTCATAAGGAATTTCCGCATTGAAAAAGCCTACATATTTCAATTAAGGTGTTTTTTTTTTTTTTTAATTTTGAAACAGGGTCTCAATTAGTTGCTGAGGGTTTCACTAAGTTGTTGAAGCTGGAATCAAACCTGCAATCCTCCTGCCTCAGCTTCACAAGCACAGGGATTACAGGCATGTGCCACTATGCCCATCTCCCTAGCCACTAATTTGACAAACTTTACAACCAATCTCTTACCTCAGTGTGTTCTCAGAGCTCAGCACAAAGGGCATGCTCAATAAATATTTATTAATGATGATGATGATGCCCACTGTCAGCACAGCTGTTCGGCTTTCTGTGATAATGAGGAAAGCAGTATGGGAACATTTAGGAGAAAATTCACTGTAGTTCTCTTTAAATGTAGCCAAAATTCCTAAGAGATTTACATGAATTCTACTCCAATAGCATAGACATAATCAAAGTTAGGAATGAAGAAAAGAAGGGAAGGAGGAAAGAGTAAGAAGGAAGGAAAGAAAAGAATCAAGACTTATTTTGTGTTTTCACAAAATATATTTCATTTTTGAGATAGCAGAGATAAATGCCAAGCATTCTTTTTTTTTTTTTTTTTTTTTTGCGGTACTGGGGATTGAACTCAGGGGCATTCTACCTCCGAGCTACTCCCCCAGCCCTATTTTTTTATTCTTTAGTTTTGAAAGCGAGTCTCACTAAGTTGCGGAGTGCCTCACTGGGTAGCTGAGGCTGGCTGCGAACCCGGATCCTCCGGTCTCAGCCTCCCAAATGCTGGGATTACAAGCATGCGCCACCACGCCCGGCTGCCAAGCATTCTTAGCTGCAACATCTCTATTATAAAGTGTCTTAAGACCCGGCATAAGTAGAAGTCCAGAACAGAAGCAGAAGAGTACAAATTAGGACCTCAGGCTTTGTAAATGGAGCCAAAGGATTTCAGTCATTTTATGAGCAGTATCGCATGATGACTAAAAGCTTGGGCTCCAAAATTGTGTTGCCCAGGCTAAAACTTTCTCTCTCTAGCAACTACTACTGGATTGGGCATGGTCAAGTTACTCAGCTTCTATGCTCCAGTTTACTTACCTGTGGAAGGGGAACAATAGCACTGGTATTCTAGAACACATTTAACAAACAACTTTCCCTGCAAAATCCCTGATTTGTGGCATGTGCTGATTTCCACAATACAGGTACTCGCACAATTACTAATATTAAATTACCAACAGGCTCAAAAAATTCCTGAAAAATTGGCAATCAGCTCCTCCAGGGTACCTTGCTTTATAGAGTTGTTGTGCAGAGTAAATAAGTTAGTTCATGCAAAGCACTTAGAACTGGCCTTGACACTACATGAGCTTAGTGGGATGAATATTAACTATTTTTATTATACCATTTTAGCTTGCCTTCTTTAGTGGAAGTGGAGGATAGAAATAGTATATTGAGAAAAGCAGTTGCCTTGACTCTAGTTCATTTCAACCTTTTCCTAATCACATGCTTTCTGTTCACTATTGCCAAGCAGCCCCATTGACTTATTTGAACTTTCTTTCCTTTTCCTTAATTCATTTTTTTTTCCTGGAGCATTCTAAGAATTGGAGGACTGGCTTAAAGCCACATCCCAGGAAATAAAAGGGGTTATAAAAGGTAAGGATAATCCCAACTGAATAACTTTCCCTGAATAATCATTTTAAGAAAGGCTGAAGTACTAACTCAACTAGATATGAAAGTTTGTTTGGATATGATTACTTATTGCCCATTTTTGGGAGAGAATATGAATTGTACTCCACTAGCCTTCTTTTGAAATAATTTTATTCCCTGGTATTCTCCCTGACACAAAATAAATAAGAATTTTTATTAAAAAGAATCTCAAAATATATTACTGTGAACAGTGTGACTTTCTATTTTTTTTTTTCTTCTATGGGTATTTCTATGACTTCTACTTATAAAATATCTACTTATAAATATTATAATTTGTGGGTATTCCATCAGCACTAACATTTATGCAATAAATATTTGCTACCTATAGAAAATATGGCATTTTTAAATTTCTTTTGGGGGTGTACTGAGTATTGAACTCAGGGGCATTCTACCTTTGAGCTATACCCCCAGCTCTATTTTTTATTTTGAAACAGGGACTCACTAAGTTACAGAAGGCCTCACTAAGTAGCTGAGGCTGGCCACCAATCTGCGATCCTCCTGTCTCGGCCTCCCAAGTCCTGGGATTACAAGCATGCACCATTATTCCTGGCTCAGCGTTTTTCAGTCTTTGAACGTTGACTAGCTGATGGCTCCATTCATCAGCTGGGACCACCCAGGCCTTGTCACCTTGTCATTTTTCTGCAGAATATTTTTCTCTTTCTTGCTTAGCTGTATAATTTTTATTTATCTTTTACATCTTCTAAATTCCTCATTGCTTCTCCCACTCATGAAGTGGTTTCTAAGTTTGTTTTGTGATCTATATTCTCAGTAAATTTCTGCATTGTTCCTTTGCTCCTCTTGCTATGATGTAATTTGTTACTTCTCTCCTGAATAGCATGCCTAACAGTCATCTTCAGATGTTCAGGAATCTTCAGATTATGAAGATTAGTGTCAGAGGAATGCAGGAGTTGGTGAAAAGTTAAAGCTACCATCCCATATAGACGCCTGCCTGAATCTCCCTCTGTAGGGAAAGGGGCAGTCTCTCCCAACCCTCTGTCTACATTTTGCCCCCTTGTCTCCAGCACCTGGCAACCACCCATCTAGTTTTTGTCTCTGTGAATCTGACTACTCTAGATATGTCATATAAGTGAAATCATATACTATTTGTCTTTGAGTGACCAGCTTATTTCACCTGGCATACTGCTTTCAGGTTTCCTGCATGTTGTAGCATGTGACAAGATTTCTTTCCCTTTCGTGGTCTAATAATATCCCACTATATGTGTATGCCACATTTTGCTTATCCATTCATCCATCAGTGAACACTTGAGACACTTCCAGTTTTCAATTATTTCAGATAATGCTGCTGTGAACATGAGTATATAGATCTATCTCTTTTCTAGTCCTTGTTTCAGTTCTTTGGGGTATATACAAAAAGTAGAATTGCTAAGTGATATGGCAATTCTATTTTTAATTTATAAAGGAGCCAACCATAATATTTTCCATGATGGCTGCTCCTTTTTGCATTCCTACCAACAGTCCACAGCAGGGGTCCTAGTGCTCACCAGCATGTCTTTTTTTTTTTTTTTTTTAATTAGTAGCCATCCTAATAGGAATGAGAAAGTATCATCTACCATTTTTATACTACTGATATTTCTTTTTTTTTTTTTTTTTTGCGGTACTGGGGATTGAACTCAGGGGCATTCTACCTCCGAGCTATACCCCCAGGCCTGTTTTTTTATTCTTTATTTTGAAACCGAGTCTCACTAAGTTGCAGAGTGCCTTACTAGTAGCTGAGGCTGGCCGTGAACCTCGATCCTCCGGCCTCAGCCTCCTGAATGCTGGGATTACAAGCCTGCGCCTCCACGCCCAGCTGTATACTACTGATATTTCTTTAAACATGTATGTTTTTAAGCAAAAAAAAAAAAATAGTACCAATTTTCTATGGGTAACCAACTCAGTCCCCTGTTCACATTTTTCAAAATCCCTTGATTGCTACTGCTTTCATTTTGTACTAAAGTATAGAATTTTGTTTAAAACCAGTCTAGAGACTGCAGAATCTAATTTAAATTATGTGACATGGCTGGTATGGTGGTACACACACAGCCATGAGTTATAAATGACCAATAAGCATATGAAAATATATTTAGCCTCATTAGTCATTAGGAAAATGCAAAGCAAAGCCACAAAGATAGCTACTTTACAATGTCTAGGACAGCTATAATAATAATGTTTTAAGACTTTTTTAGCTGGGCGTGGTGGCACATGCTTATAATCCCAGTACTTGCAAGGCTGAGAAAGGAGAATCGCCAGTTCATGGCCAGCCTCAGCAACCTTGTGAGACTCTCCACAACTTAGTGAGTCACTGTTTCAAGATAAAACATTAAAAAATAGGTGTGAGAGCTAGGTGTGATGGTGCATACTTGTAATTCCAGCATTTGGGAGGCTGAGTCAGAAGGATCCGGCATTTGGAAGAGTGAGACAGGAGGATCCCAGTTTGCGGCCAGCCTCAGCTACCTAGTGAGGCACTCCGCAACTTAATGAGACCCTGTTTCAAAATAAAGAATAAAAAACAGGACGGGGGGTATAGCTCAGATGTAGAATGCCCCTGAGTTCAATCCCCAGTACTGCAAAAAAAAAAAAAAAAAAAAAAAAAATAGGGGTGAGGGTGTAGCTTAAAGGAGAATACCCCTGAGTTCGATCCTCAGACCACATACACACACAACTTTCATGTGTATGTGGTTCTAGGGATAGAACTCAGGCCCTTATGCATGCCAGGCAAGCACTCTACCACTGAACTACAGCCTTGGCCTCTTGTTTTTTTAAATGGAATATTGGTCAAGTATTGGTCAAGACACGGAGAAACAATTAAAATCCTTGTGCACTGTGGGTGGGAATGTAAAATGGTGCAACTACTGTGGAAAACAGTTTGATGGTGGTTTCTCAGTCAGCTAAGAATAGAGTTACCATATGACTCAGCACTTCCATTCCTAGGTATATGTCCAAGAGAACTGAAAACAGGTGCCCAAACAAAAACTTATACATGAATGTTTATAGACATAATATTCATAGCAGCCAAAAGAGGATGTAACTTTACTATCTATCAATAGATGGATGGATAAACAAAATGTGAAAATGTGATATATTCATAAGATGGGATATTATTCAACCATGATAATGAAGTACAAATGCCTGCCATCACATGAATAATCCCTAAAACTATTGTGATAACTGAAAGAAACCAGATACACAAGGCCATATATTATATGATTCCATTTATATGTGATATCCAGTCTAGGAAAAGCTATAAATACAGAGAACAAATTAGTGGTTGATAGAGGGACGAGAGGGAGTGGCTGCTTAATGGGTATGGAGTTTCCTTTGGGACTGATAAGAATGTCCTGAAATTAGATATCAATAATGGTTGTACACCATCGTAAATGTACTAAATGCCACTGAATTATATACTCTGATATAGTTAAAATGGCGATTTCAATGTTATATGAGTTTCACTCCAATTTAAAAATATTGTAAGTGAATTATTGTTCACTATGTGTCAGATATTGTGGATGTGAAATTGATTTAAGATATTGCTTCCCAGTCAGGCATGATGGTGTGCATCTGTAATCCCAGTACTTGGGAGGCTGAGACAGGAGGATTGCAGGTTCAATTCTAGCATGTAGTAACTTAGTGAGACTCTATTTCAAAAAATAAAATAAAATAAAATAGAAAGCATTGTGGGTATAGTTCAGAGATAGAATGCCTCTAGGTTCAATCTCTAGTAACACACACACACACTCACACTTGTGTGCACATACATACAATATTGCTTTTCTCACTGTATTTTGAGGTCCTCAAGAGACTGACAAGTAAAATAATAGAGAATGAAGAAGGTATGTTCTCTAACATACACACAGGCCGCTAGGGGACCAAGCCCACACAGGATGATGGTATCAAAGCTTTTCAAATGAAGCAACTGAGCAAGGGTCTTGGAATATGAGTTGATTGATCTGTTAATTCAACATGTATTGAGTGACAGGAACTGAGCTAGGCCAGGGACTCATTGCCAGACAAATCAGATACTGTCTATTATTCCTGAAACTTGCTTCTGGGATGCAGAGAGACATTAACCAAGTTATCAACTATTTGCAGACTAGGCAAACTCTATGAAGAAAAGTGATACTCTTCTATGAAAGTGAAGAATAGGAGACTTAACCTAGACCAGGGATCAAGAAAGGCTTCCTTCTGGAAGCAGTTCTGGAGCTGAGAGCTGTAGAATGGGTAGGAAAGATGGACAGGCAGTTTAAGAGAGACCAGCTTATGCAAAAACCATGGTAGGAGGAAACATGACATTCCAGGCCTGTGAGAAGGTTATCGTGGTTTCAGGCAGCTGTACAAAGAAGAGATGAGGCTGGAGAGCCAAGCAGGACCTGGTATGTCTGCCTATACAGGCCTTGGTAAGAATTTTGTTTTTTATTCAGTGTTTATCAAGGAAGGGGGTACAACAGGAATAGGCAAATTTTATTTTCATCCTGGAAGTCAAGAATGGGTTGGAAGGGAAAGTGGGTATGCAGTGGAGTAGAGACGCATTAGGGAGCTATTGTAGCCACCCAGGAAATAGATGGTGATGCTTCAAAGCTGGTGAGAGAATGGAGAAGAAACCTACAGAACAAGAATAGAGTTAGGAAAGGAATGGAAAAGACTGGCCCAAGTAGACTGACACTGTGTGCAGAGATATGGAGGCATTAAATCATGAAGTAGAAGCAGGCATGGTGTGCACCCTTAGGTCACTATAGTGAAGTCCACAGAAAGGCCAAGGGAAAGTATTGGAGAAGTCTGCAGGCATCAGACAACCATAGAGCTCACTGGAAAGTCTGGATCTTAGTGGACATGGGAAAGTGCCAAGCAGTTTAAGAAAGGAAATGTCCAAGCATGGTGGCACACGCCTGTAATCCCAGTACTTGGGGGGCTGAGATAGGCGGATCACAAGTGTGATGTCAGACTCAGTAATTTAACAAGTCTCTCAGCAGCTTAGGGAGACCCTGCTTCAAATAAAAAAATAAAATAGGGCTGGAGATAAAGCTCAGAGGAAGAATGTCCCTAGGTTCTATTCCCAGTATCACATACACACTAAATAAATAAATAAGCCAGGCGTGGTGGCGCACGCTTGTAATCCCAGCATTCGGGAGGCTGAGACCAGAGGATCCGGGTTCGTGGTCAGCCTCAGCTACCTAGAGAGGCACTCCGCAACTTAATGAGACTCGGTTTCAAAATAAAGAATAAAAAATAGGGCTGGGGGTATAGCTCGGAGGTAGAATGCCCCTGAGTTCAATCCCCAGTACTGCAAAATAAACAAATAAATAAATAAATAAATAAATAAATAAATAAATAAATAAATAAATAAATAAGAAATGTTACTTTAGGATTCAGGTTATACAAGAGTCATTCTAGGGGTGGCAGAGAATGGATTTATGACAATGAAAGGCAGACACTCTTTAATATAAACAAGGAAACTGGCCAGGGAGTTGCTGCAGCTTCTCCACAGGAGAGCTAATGTGGGCCACCCCATGTCATGAGGATGGGGGAGGGATACACATAAGACTGTTTCTGAGAGGAGATCAAGTGGCAATCACAATAGTCATGATTTGTTGATCCCGTGGCACCTGCGCACATTCACTGCTTTCTCCTCTACTCTCTGGTGGGTCCTCACTATTTTAATGGCTATGTCACTAAACAAATGACAAGATATCATTGAAAAAGAGTCTGTGGCAACATTTTGCTTTCAGCAGTTCCCTTCCTGCTTTGATGGGACATTGGCACCCATACAAACAATGCCATATTGGGCTCAAAGAAGGGGCATAATAAATACTTGAATAAATGAGTACACGTATTAAAAGGCTTATTTCTCATGGCACCTGCCACACTCCTAACATTAAGGAGAAAAATACACATGCATTAGAGAATTATGGAGCTCTGAAGACCTTACTGCTAAACTTGCTAATGCCTCAGCTACCTTTCAAGATGAAATGTTGCCCTCACTCTGCTCACACTACATAGGAATCTGTCATCTTTATCACCAGCAGATGCTGGTTTTGATTGGTGTTCCACTGTCAGACCTGCTATATGTTGCACTGGGTAAACTAATATGTGACTTATATTAGTTAAAAAAAAAAAAAAACACTATCTCAGGCTCAATGCCTATGAAGAGACTATCACACCAACATCCAAGTAAAATGGGGGTGCAGAAGGATCCTTGAACTTGTCTTTCATGTTGTGTCAACTCCATCTCGAGGGTTCCATTACAACATTAAGAATTTCTTTTTCTCTCCCAAGGTACCTGGCTTGTCTAAAATGAATCCTGTTCATCAGACTCTTACCTTCAATGATAGGAGCAGATCTCATTTGAAAATCTGGTTCTGAGACCACTCGTTCAGAAATGCTTAGTCTTAGAAAACTTTAAGGATAGTAATTTCTGAGAGGCAAGACTTCAATTGTTTTGGGATGGGGATAAAGCATTTAGACGAGAGGTTCAGAAATTAGAACTTACATTTTGTGTTTAAAGCTTAGCAACAGCTTTAACAAAGAACAGTTAGATAAAGCCTTAGAAAGGAATCAGAGAAAAAAGTTTATTTGATGTGTGAACACTAACTATCCTCTAAATATATGTATGGTGCATATAATAAAATTTATACACATATTTCTTGGCAGGCTTGGTGTGCTAATTATAATTCAAAAATGTGGAAGAAAGGTCATATAATGTTTTTAGAATTTTGTACAATCTAAGAGGTTCATACTAACCTCATTTCATGGACAAATCTGGGAGAGCTGTAGGATTACCATTTCCCTCCATGACTCAAGGCTACTTTGAAATTAATTAGCCTTCTAGTTGCTGCTTTAGTAGGTGGAAATAGGAGAGTATGGTAGGGATAAGTGACAAGATAGGGATAAGAAGAAAACACAAGCCAGTACTTGGGAAGCAGAGACAGGAGGATCATAGGTTCAAGGTCACCCTTGGCAATTTAGCAAGACATTATTTTAAAATAAAAATTAAAAAGGGATGGGAGTGTAATTCAGAGGTAGAATGCCCCTGGGTTCAATTCCTAGTAACACACACACACACACACACACACACACACACACACACAAACACACACACACACACACACACACATACACGAGGAAACACAAAGTTCATGTATATGGGGTGACATGGAATACTGTGGTGCTGAATTATCTGCCTGCCTCTCCAGATCCACTCTCCACTCATCTGTGTCTAGTCTGTGTCTGAAGGAAGCTAAACCTTTTAGACCTCATTAGTAAGCAATTTTGTCTTCTCTCTTTCAGTTGGTACCAGTGAGAACTCAGCCTTAGCCAGGAACTCTGAGCGGTGGGGGAGGGGTGAAACAGTGAGGGGAGGGGCTGGCTCTCAGTAGCAGCCTGCCTCCACCTCAGGCCATAGTTTTGCTGGGGTAGGAGGTATCACCTTTGGCTAATATTCCTGGGTTCTGGAATCTGCTTCTTCCCCTCAGGCCTGTAGGTACTGAAGCTTCTCCACTATTGCTGGCCTTGGGATGCTATACCATACCCTGTTGACTTCCTAGAACCCTGCCCAAACCTTTGTAAAAGTCCCTCCATTAAAATATGCCTGTAATCCCTTTTGAAGGTCTTATCTGCTTTTTTTTCTTAGAACCCTAATAGAATTATCTTCTAGCATAAATGGAGCACTAAGATCTGACAAGGTGATTTGGGAAAATTCCAAGGAGATAGGGCAACAATTTCTACTGACCTCTTTCTTTGGTCTTCGTAATGAAAAAAAAAAGATATTTAAAATGTAATCAGTATTTAATTATTGATGAGGTAATGTTACCTTCATTAGCATTCACTTTCCACTGGTAAGGCCAGCTCCCCAATTAACTATCAACAAAATAATGAAATACTTTATGAATTAAGTTCTGAACAAGTTAAGTTTGAGATGCCTCACGGATAGCCTGGTGGTAATACTTTCTAGGTGTCCCAAAATGAAACTGTTTGCCTCTGAAGGTAGTGAGTTCTGTATCATAGGAGGTATTGAAGCAGAAACTATAAAAGTAATGAATGAGTTGTCAAATATGCAGATGTTAAGGTCTGTTCCAATCTCTACTTTTAGGATTCTAAACTTTATGCTCTCATGTTCCATCACCATAATATTTATTATGAAAATGATGGCTATGCAAACCTGTAATCCCAGTACTTGGGAGCCAAAACAGGAGGATCCCAGGTTTGAGGCCAGACTCAGCTACTTAGTGAGTCAATGCTTCAAAATAAGCATATAAATAAAGGGCTGGGGTGTGACTCAGAGGTCAAATGTTCCTGGGTTCAATCCCAAGTAACACAAGGAAAAAAATGGCTGTTCAGTTAAATATTCTAATAAAATGGTATATAACCAATGTGAACACAGATCTTTGAGCATAAAAATCTTAAAGAAAATCCCACCTTCATTTTGTGTGTGTGTGATATTGGGGATTGAACTCGAGGGCATTCTACCTCTGAGCTAGACCCCCAGCTCTATTTTTTATTCTTTATTTTGAAATAGGGTCTCACTTAGTTGCGAAGTCCCTCACTAGGTAGCTGAGGCTGGCTGTGAACCCAGATCCTCTGGTCTCAGCCTCCCAAATGCTGGGATTACAAGCGTGCGCCACACACCTGGCTAAAATCCCATCTTCATTTTAACACCATGTATACATGGTTTCTGGAGAGAGGTAAACCTCTGTTTCACTCACTCCTAAAGTTCAACAAAAAGCTATGGAAGCCGGGCGTGGTGGCACACGCTTGTAATCCCAGCATTCGGGAAGCTGAGACCTGAGGATCTGGGTTCAAGGCCAGCCTCAGCTACCTAGTGAGGCACTCTGCAACTTAGTGAGACTCAGTTTCAAAATAAAGAATAAAAAAATAGGGCTGGGGGTGTAGCTCGGAGGTAGAATGCCCCTGAGTTCAATCCCCAGTACCGCCAAAAAAAAAAAAAAAGCTATGGAAATTAACCAACATCTCTGTGCCTTGGTTTTCTCACATTTTTCTCATTGTGAGATGGAAGAATTCAATGAGATAACATGTAGGACAAATGTAACAGCTTCACAGCCTGGGTGTTTGTGCACATCTGTAATCCCAGTACTTGGGAGGCAGAAACAGGAGGATTGCAGCTTCACAGTCAGCCTGAGCAATTTGGTGAGACTCTCAGCAATCTAGTGAGACCCAGTTTCAAAATAAAAGGGCTGGGG
>PVLC010045875.1:0-11603 GCA_004027655.1 Graphiurus murinus | reverse complement strand
GGTCCTGAAAAAAAATTTTACATTTGAAGGAAAACCTGATAATCGACCATCTCTCACTTGAGTCTAATAGTAACTATTCCATATGGCCAGAGCTGCTCAAAATCCCTCTAGGAAACCTGAACAAAGGGGAAACCACTCTCAAACATTTTGACAGTGGGCATGGCAGAGGCTAGCTAAGTATTGCTGAACACAGGGAGAACCAGCAGTGCTCCTGTTTTGGGTTCTGCTCTTAAAGAAGAAAAGAGGACAAGTTTGTATGCACTGGCCCATTGGCTCATGGCTGTAATCTCAGTTCTTGGGGGACAAACACTGAACAATCAGAGGTTCAAGGACAGTCTCAATAACTTAGAGAAACTATTGGTAAACTAGTGAGACCCAGTTTCAAGAAAAACAAATATGTGGAGAGGGTGTGGCCCAGCAGTATCGAGCCTGGGTTCTACCCTTGAATTAAATCCTCAGTGGTATAAAAGAAAACAAAAAGCATTATGAGATGGAATGTGCACCAGCTTTACTCATTTCCTCAGAGAATACCTTTCTCTTTTTGTACCCATCAATACACCTTGATTTCATACAAACATAAGCAAATTGGACCCATTGAGAGCAATATCATCCACCTAAACTCCACCTCACCTCACTACAAATGCCCCACAAACCTGTCTGTGCTTGGGACACAATTTTCTTCACAAGAGTCCAAGAATCATTCCAGGTATTCCAAAACCCTTGGAACCTTCCTTATCTGAAGACCATGGCAGGGCCATCTCTGGGGAGCACCCTCGGTGTAGCCTGATTGGTGTTGGCACTGGATTGGTACTTGCCCTTGAGCCACCTGATATCACCCTTCTCTCTGATGCTTCTCCTCTGTCCAGGTGGCTTTGGAAGAACTACCAATATGTGCTGGCCTTCTACTTTGCCATTGAGGAGATCAACAGGGATCCCCACCTGCTGCCCAATGTCACTGTGGGGTTCCAGCTCTACAATGCCTTCCCCAGTGACCACGAAACCCTGGCAGCTACTCTGATGTGTTTGTCTGGAGGGGACGAGTTTCTCCCTAACTATGAGTGTAAGATCCAGCACACATCTGTTGCCATGATCGCAGGAACCTCAGCAGCATTTTCAGCTGAGATCGGAGTCCTTTTGGAGCTCTATAAATTCCCTCAGGTAAGCAGGCCATGAATTCTGTAGAGTAATGTACAGATTTCTCATAGTGCTTGTCAATAACATGTGATCATGAGAAAGGTGAAATTTGAATGTGTGTAAATCATGAGGTGTTAGGTAATCATATCACAGTTAATTCCCAAACTCTTGACATAATCAACAGTGAAGGAGACAGATGAAGGAGAAGGAGCCCTGAATAGTAAGTGTCTAATGAAGGTGGACATGGAGCTCTACAGATTACCAGTTTCTGGGAGGCTGAGGCAAGCAGATCATTAGTGGAGACCAGGCCCAACAACATAGTGAGACCCTCAGCAACTCAGAAAGGCCCTGTTTTCAAAATCAAAGTACAATATTCCTGGGCCTGTAGCTCGTAGTTACAATGTCCGTGGGTTTAATCCAGAGTACAAAAAATAGAGTGACAACCAACATATTCATTCCCCCATCACTGGGAACATTGGGTCCTGACATTTCACAGCTCTGGGTCTTCTAGGTTAGATCTCCAGCAAAAAAAAATTGTCCACTCCTGGAAATGATCATGTCAGGGGACTCAAGAGACCAGTGACTGTAAGATGTACAAAGGACAAAACCTGGGCACCTGGCTTCCATGTGGGTCAACACTGAGGTCCATTGTCTAGGTCCAGGACTGCAGAGGCTGAGAGAATCCTATAGTGCAATTAATCCACAGCCTCTGCCCAAACATACCCATGCAAGCAAATCTCTTGAGAAACCTCTCAGTGACAGTTCCCTCAAATGTAAAGCTTGTATGATCATTGTTATGGCACCCCACTGACTGCAGAATTGGGATATGGCTGATCCGTAATTATGTGAGTGCCTGAGTTGTGGCTTCAGGAACGGTATCCATCCCTGAACTTCCCCGACTTTATTTGCTGCTTTCCCCCTGCCATGGGCTGTGAGCACTGTTCCTCTGCCATGCCTTCTCAACAAAATCTCTGCTTTGGAATCAGGTGCCCAAGGATAAACCCACAGAAACCTTATGAATTTAGAAATCTGGGAGTCCAAGCATCCTTTCCTCATCTAAGTTGTGCTTGTCAGATACTGTGATCACAGTAATGAAAGAGTCGACTAAAGCAGACCTCCCCAAGTCACAAGTTCTTTGCAGAAAGCTGCAGAATCTCTATCAACATTCAGGATGGGTATTACTGCAAAACACAGACAGTAAATTAGCAGCATTGTGATCAGGAAGAATTAAGTTTTGGAAAATCAAAGAGTGTAAATGAAAACAATCTTCAAGAGCACACAAGTTCTTGTGTTAGTAAATAAAGTATAGATTACCAGGAGGGTAAGTTATTAAGAGCCATGACATCATCAGTATTTATAAGCAGCATTGATTCTGGGGCTTCCTCTGCTCCACATTTCCAGCAGTAAGAGTGAAATAAAATCTATTATCTTGATGATGCTGCACCGCAAGTCATACCTCCATATTTCCCAGGACAGGAGATAAAGAAGTTGTAGATCTCACTATTCCCTTTTCTTCCCTTTATTTGTGGCAGTGGGGTATTGGAGTTTGAAAATTGGATCATTCTACCTGTAAGCTCTACATTCAGAAGTTTGTTTTAAATGTTGAATCTGGGCCTCATTAATTTCCTGAGCCTGGACTTGATCCTGAAATCCTCCTGTCTGAGTCTAACAAGTACAGAGATTACAGTTGTGAGACAGCATGCCTGGATCACCCTGACTTTTTAATGTTAAAGACAGTCAGAAACTGTGTGTTCTGAGTGCTCACAATGAGGGAACTGGATAAACTCTACAGATGTTTCAATTGTGCATGTTATCTCTCTCTCTCTCTCTCTCTCTCTCTCTCTCTCTCTCTCTCTCTCTCTCTCTCATACACACCCACACACACATGCAAACACACATACACAGGGCATTGAACACAGCAAAGGTCATCATATACTAAACCACAGAATCTACCCTTCTATTTTTGAAACAGGGCCTTGCTACATTGCTGATGCTGACCATCAGTGTGTGACCCTCCTACCTGGGCATCACAATCAAAGCAGAGGGATCACAGATGTGTGCTACTGGGTCTGTCTCAATAGCCCTGTCTTTTACAGAATATTCTTATCCTTCTCTCAGGAGGGAAAAATTCCAATCCTTGTAAAATTAGAATCATGTTTTTGTCTGTTTATTCAGTTCACATATGGACCTTTTGATTCCATGCTCAGTGACCAAGTCCAGTTCTCATCCCTCTATCAGATGGCCCCTGATGACAGTTGTCTGGCCACTGCCATAGTCTCATTATTGCTGCATTTTGGCTGGACATGGGTGGCTATCTTCATATCTGATGATTTGAAAGGACAAAAGTTCCTTCAGGGTCTCAGTGTGGAATTGGTGAAGAAGGATATCTGTGTGGCCTTAACACAAAGGCTCCCTGACATAAATAATATGTATGCATCAAGTATTGTCACTATCATGAAGAGACTCAGCCTTTCCTCTTCAAATGTGCATGTTCTCTATGGTGAACCAGGGAGGCTCCTCATAGTGGAACTCGCAATGAAATTCTTTCTAACCACAGGGAAGGTGTGGATCATGACAGACAAGTGGGATATTGTTCACTTTGAGAAGCTGAGCTTTCTGCATTCTTTCCATGGAAGCATCTCATTTTCACATCACCAGGTGGAAATCCCTGGCTTCAAACACTTTCTCCAGACAGTCAACCCTTCTCAGTACCCAGAAGATTTTTACTTCAGTATTGTGTGGCTTGACCTTTTTCACTGCTTACCTGCTGGGTCATTTTGTGGAAAAATTGCAGAATGCCTACCAAATACTTCCCTGGGTTCTAGGCCAACAAAACTCGACTTCATAACTGTATCCCACACCAGCTACTTAATATATAATGCTGTGTATGCCATGGCCCATGTTCTCCATAGAGTGATATTGGAGAACATAGAAAAGGGATCTCCAGAGGATGCAGAGCAGACCAGACTTTCTCCATGGCAGGTAAGCCTTCTGCAGAAGCAGGCAAGGGTTGAGAACCTGCTGGCACCTGTGGGCATCATAGTGAGGTGCATCCTGACTGTGTTTTCATCTCTTGATCAGCAGGAACAGGCAAGAAGGAATACAGGCACATTCATACTGGCTCTAGGTGTATGTGGAAATGTTTTCCATGTGTGACATACTGTGCTACTGGAAACTCCCATAGCAAATTATTTAATTAGTTAATTGAGTCAGAAAAGCATTTTATATTGCTGTAGGACATGCTGCAAAATATCTCAACAGAACTGGTGAGTGAAATAGAGTGATAAAAGATTGCTCCATTCTGCAATTTTCTGGGACTGTATCCAATGCCAGGAGACATGATTAAAGTATCCATGTTTGATTCTGTATATTTTATGCATTACTGAAATGGAGTTTACCCATTTTGTCTCTGTTACTCTGACATTTCCCTGAGAAAGAAATTATTTTTAAACTTCCACATACTCCCGCTTACTTGTTTTATTTTTTAGAAGGAGTACCACCTGCAGCTCTTTCTAATTTTTTCTAAGAGAGTTTCAAACATTTCAGAGAGCTTTACTAAGTTGCCGAAGTGGGACTCACACCTGTGATACTCCTGTTTCAGCTTCCTAAGACTTGGATGATAGGTCTGTTCCATTGAGCTTCACTTAGATTTCATTATTCTTCCAAAGTCTAAAAAAATTTGGAAATGTGATGAGCAGTCCCAGTCTTAAATAGGAGACCAGTGATTGTGTCTCTCATCTTGGAATGTCCTTCCAAGGTTTAAGATGCATTTTTCTGGATATTAATCCTAGTTCATCTAAATCCAGAATCTATGTATGAAACAAATTAATAATCACATGCAGAAGAGTTAGCTTCGTTAATCAAATTTGTAGAGGATCGAATTTAATTTTAACATGTAGAGAAAGGCATATATGTAAACAGCAATGTCAGAAAGTGTAACCCAAAATGTACTTACTATTTTTCCTAAAAATAATTATTGATGTGCCATTTTGTTCCTACTGGAAGACAACATATAGAAAAGTAGGTCAGTTTGTCCATATAGAATACAAAGACATAATGGAAAATGTTTTAGACAAATACCAAAGCTGTGTAAACTATCCGAGGCTAATTGAATTTCCACAAAGTGTGACCTAGGAACCAGAGATTCAAACAGTACCAGACTCCATTAAAATACATGCTAGAATTGGCAGGCATTTTACTTTTATTTTAGTAGGCACCTTTAACTCCCCTTAATGTTTCAAGAAAATATCCTGGTCAGTAATAACAACCAAAGCATAGACAGAAATAAACCCATGTATGCTTTCTTTAAACTTTTATTAAGATATAAGTGATAAACACAATGAACCAAGTTTTTCCACCCCACGATGAAGGCTTGAAATAGTTCCACTCCTGTGGTAGCCTTTCTAAGTATAAACATTAGCTTCTAAGCTGCTCCAAATAGACTTTACTCATCAGGCTAGTGGCAGAACCCAGTTCAAAACCACCCTCTTGGCAAGCTGCAGAAGACCTGAACCCATTGCTCCACCACTGAGTCCATTGGAGAACTCTTCTGCTCCTTATTCCCATGAGATGTTGTCTATAAGAAACCGTAGATGTTTGCCTCTACCACCAACAAAACCTAAGTTTAGGAAGGAGAGAAAGAAGGATTGCTTAGGAATTAAGGACTTTCCATCTTTAATTTTTTTTTGTGTGTGTGTGGTACTGGGGATTGAACTCAGGGGCATTCTAACTCCGAGCTATACCCCGAGCCCTATTTTTACTCTTTATTTTGAAACCAGGTCTCACTAAGTTGTGGAGTGCCTCACTAGGTAGCTGAGGCTGGCCGCGAACCCGGATCCTCCGGTCTCAGCCTCCTGAATGCTGGGATTACAAGCATGCGCCACCACGCCCGGCTCATCTTTAATTTTTATGTATACTTAATTTCCAAATCTATGCCTCTCCTCTAGCTCCATCCATTTCTGAAGAAACTCCAGTTTACCAACAGTGCTGGCCAACACATTTCCTTAGACAAGAAAAGGAAACAAATGGTTCATTATGATATCCAGAATGACGTGAATTTTCCTGCTGGCATGGGGTTGCTGGTTAAAATAGGGGAGTTTGTCTCCAAGAGTCCACACAATCAAAGTTTGGTCATCAGTGAAGAGATCATAGAGTGGCCTATTGGCTTCACACAGGTATAATTCTGTTTCCTTATTGGATACACAAAGAGAGATATAAATAGTATCCTGTCATTGCTTGGTGGAGCATGCCTGTAACACCTGTATTTGACAGGCTAAGATAAGAAGTTTGCAGTTTCAAAGAGAGCTTCAATTATTAGTGAGACTCTCATCAACCTAGCAAAGGCCAGTTACAAAACAAAAGGAAAAGAGAGCTGGAGGTGATGTTGAGAGGTAGAATGCCCCCAGGATCAAACAATAGCTCTACAGAAATAGGAAAGAAAGAAGAAAGAGAGAAAGGAAAAAAAAAACAAAGTTTAAATGCTTATGGGAAATCTCAGGGATAGAGCACTTGCCAACCATGCTCAAGACCTAGATTAAATCCGTATTACTGCAAAAGTAATTCAGTAAAAAGAATCCTGAGATGAGATCCAGTGTCAGCCCTGTATCACAGCATTAATTTCACCCATTGTATCCTGATTTTATACTGTTAGATTTTGCCTTGACAAATTCTGTGCTAAAATCTGCAGAAAGAGTATGTTTGTGTATTCTGCTTTTTAAGGTTCTGACACTATCATTCATACAGGAGTAATGAATTAAAAGGAGTTAAGAAATAATAACAGAGATAAAGTACAGAAATATAACCATGAAGTATATTCATTCATACACCTTGAGAATCTTTATACTATATGGTCTGAATCCTTGGTGTGTCTTGATGTATATTATTAACACAAGTAGATTATGAAATAATATATCATTCACCTCTTGGGAGTTATTCCTTTCATTTTTCTCAGTATTTTCAATGACATTCACTTTTTTTTTTTTTTTTTTTTTTTTTTTTTTGCAGTACTGGGGATTGAACTCAGGGGCATTCTACCTCCGAGCTACACCCCCAGCCCTATTTTTTATTCTTTATTTTGAAAACAAGTCTCACTAAGTTGCGGAGTGCCTCACTAGGTAGCTGAGGCTGGCCGCGAACCCAGATCCTCTGGTCTCAGCTTTCTGAATGCTGGGATTACAAGTGTGCGCCAGCACACCCGGCCCTGACATTCACTCTTGAAACACTATTCTATTCAGACGATTTTCTTCAGGTATTGCCATAGCATTATTTAAATGTTTATCTTCTCTGTTGTCTTTTTCCTCTCCCCAACCTCATTCTGATATTTTACTGCAATTGATTTATGAAGCAATCACTTTAATTACATTCAAAGTATTTGAAAATTCATACATCATCCTGGCGTCAAAATCTCATATGTAAGCCGGGCGTGGTGGCGCACGCTTGTAATCCCAGCATTCGGGAGGCTGAGACTGGAGGATCCGGGTTCGCGGCCAGCCTCAGCTACCTACTGAGGCACTCTGCAACTTAGTGAGACTCGGTTTCAAAATAAAGAATAAAAAATAGGGCTGGGGGTATAGCTCGAAGGTAGAATGCCCCTGAGTTCAATCCCCAGTTCCACAAAAAAAAAAAAAAAAATCTCATATGTATATTAAACAAAATATATGGTGGGTAACACACTCTCTAAGTTTTGCTGTGCATATGGGATGAAGAGGGAAAGAGAAAGAGAGAGAGAGAGAGAAAGAGAAGTCAAATAATTTCCTTTAAAAAGCTATCTGTAATATATTCTCAGGCATACAAGTTGACCAAACACATAAAATATCGTATAGAGAGGAGTTGGATAATGAGGTTAAATAAGAATAGAGAGAAGTCTGTATGTGTGGCTGGTAATGTCTGATCAAAGCAATCCTCTACTATGGTGATGTTTTGTGATCAGTTGAGATGCAGAGATGGCAGCTCAGCATAGGGACCCAGAATCAAGTATCCAGATAGGATGGGCAGGGTGAGGGTTGGTGACTTTGGAGAGATGACCTTCCCTTCAAGGTCAAAGTTCTTTCTTATGAGTACAGAGATTCTAAAATACTGTTAAAGTAGATGATAATGTACCACATTCCAACCATCACCTCTTTTTCCTCAGACTCCTCAGTCTGTGTGCAGCCAGAGCTGTGGCCCAGGATTCATGAGAATCCCCCAGGAAGGAAGACCAGTCTGCTGCTTTGCTTGTGTTTTATGCCCAGAGGGACATATTTCCAATAAAACAGGTAAAAAGTACAGAGTCACCTTACAATCATTCTCTCTCTAACTCTTTCTCAGTAAAAAGAAGGCAAGGACATTGGCAGGGAATCAGAGTGGTCTTTGTTCACCTTCCGCCCATCCTGTCAATAGATGCATGCTGTGGTGACTACATGTGCCAACTGTGGCCTGGCATGACTCAGCCTATGAGGTCAATGTGGCACTGATTCCAGGCTGCCTTTGTGAAATTCCAGCACTGCCCAAGACAGTCTCTTGAGACCTCACAGTGTACAGGCTAAAGTCTACCCATCAAATGCAAGATGTGTCATCCTCAAGGCTACCTGTGGGGGCCCTGAAGGTGGGAAACCAACTAAACAGGGCAGCACTTTATCCCCTGCTAGGGTGCAGGAATTTTAATGAGAGGATTATAGTGCATTGGACCTTGTCTAAACACTATGCAAGGTCTTAGTACACATTCTTTATACAGGACTCTCACTTTTGCAATATTATTATATGAGAAGGAAAAAGAGCAAGTTAACATGTGAAGACACGAGCTTTGCATGGTGACTCAATCCTGTCATCCTAGTACTTTAGAGGTTAAATCTGGAGGACTGCCAGTTCAAAGCCAGCCTCAACATCTTAGCAAGACTCCCAGAAACATAGTGAGACTCTGTTTCAAATAACAAACAGGGTGATGTTGTAGCTCAGTAGTAGAATATTTCTGGTTTTCATATCCTGTAATACAATGAGTAAATAAATTAATCAATATAAATAAAATAATGATATGATAACTTCGGAAAAGGCACATGTAGTATCTGTATAAGTATTTTTACCCAAGACATAAACATTAGAAATTATATACTTAAAAATAAAATGTGATATTGTTAAACATATACTGTGGAAAGACTAATTAAAATTAGTCTCATTTTTCTCATTGTAAATAACAAATATCTTATCTGAATGCATGCATAATTACTGTGTCATATTTGTCATGTTTGTGTGCATGTGTTGGTATTTGGTAATGTATGTAGCTCAGGGGCATTGAAACATGTACATAATTGGCCCTGAGCCCAGTTTTATTATTATTTTAAAACAGAACCTCACTAAGTTGCTGAGAGTCTCCTATTTTGCTGATTCTCACCTTAAAACCTGCTATTCTCCTGTCTCCACCTCAAAAATACTGGGATTAGGCCTGATTCCCATGACATAAGCAGTAGTATTTATTTGATTTAATCTACTTGCAAAGTGATTAAGTTCAGGTATGCATACATTGACAAAATGATGAACTCCTGATTTGTGCCAGATGTTTAATACTCACGTAGAATATTAAAAATGAAAGGGATAAAAGAAAGACACAGTACCCATCATACAATATGCACACCTTGTGTGTGCCAAGCATGTCTGTAGGTCAGATTCCAGAGACTTATTTTGATGCTATGAAGAGGAGTGACAATCTCAAGCAAGGAATTGTAAGAGAGAATATCTCGAAATTATTTTAGAATACTGTCCTGTTGCATGAGTCTTCCCTACAAAAAGGAAATAAACACACTTAGGTGGGAATAGGCAAGTTGTTGCCTAATCTGACAAAGACAATAAATTTTTTGGTACTGAGTGTTGAAAACAGAGGTGATGTCCCTCTAAGCTACAGGCCAAATCTATTATCTTTTTTATTACAAAACTGGATCTGGTTAGTTTTCTGAGGCTGTTACTAATTTGCTTCAACTTGATATCCTTCTGTTTTAGCCTCATTAGTACTGGAATTACTGGTGTGCACCACTATATGGAACAGACAAACTAATTTCATTAAAATGCAGACATGCCCTTTCATAAACCTATGATCCTTGACTACTTTCACCCTGTAAGACAAGATGTCAGGTGTTGAAGAAGACGCTTCAGACTATGCCAAATTCAAGATCTTTATGACCTGCCACTTCACAGAAAAAAATGGTTAACAAATCATGCTTTCAGTAGCAAATTAATCAAAGTTATAAGAAATACAATCTATTTTTAAAAGTCTGATTAAATCACACACTACTGAAAAAACTTAATTACAGCTGTTTACTATGGCACAATATTAAACCCAGCAACATAGAGGGCTGAGGCAACAATATAACAAGTGTGAGGTCACATGGGCATTTTAGTCAGACCCGAACTCAAAATGAAAAAGAACGAGTGTGGGGGTATAGCTCAGTAGTTGAGCACCACCAAGGTTCACCTTTACTATCCCAAAGAGTTAATTATACAATGTTAATTCAACTTCATTTGATATTCAAATCTTTTCAATATTTCTTTGTTTTCAGTGACAAGAATAGTCATAGGAAAAAGAAAATGTAGAATGAGGAAAGACTTCTTCCACAATATGTCAAAATATATACTAAAACCTGTAGAAGTTAGGGTAGGTTAAAATATGTGAAGTATTATAAGGTTATGAGGTTGATTTTGGTTTGAGTAGGCTAAAGGAATGATTTCACCTGACCAGGTTGGGTCAGTCTTAAATGCATGGCAATACAGAGTGGATGGTGAGTAAGGTCCAGGCAGTGGTAGGAGGGGACTGACGACATCACTGAGCCACAGGAGGAGGCACTGAGACCCACACTGCACTGAATGTCCCTTGGGGATGGTGGGTTTTCTCTGGAGCTGGAAGCATTTTTCAGCTCAGCCATGTCACAGCCTGCTCAAGTGGTTCTTCTGTAATGCAAAAGGCAGTCTCTCCTCACATTGTCATTGTATTGGTGACTATAATCTTCAAACTTTCAAAAATTGACAAAACAATAAGGATGAAATCCGATTGTTCCTCTCCAGATGCAGAGAACTGTATCCAGTGCCCCCCAGATGAGTACTCAAATACTCAGAGGAATCACTGCCTCCCCAAGGTTGTGAGCTTCCTGGCCTATGAGGAGCCCTTGGGCATGATCCTGGCCTGTGCTGCTCTGGGCTTCTCTGCTCTCACAGCTGGGGTTCTCGGGGTGTTTTTGAAGCACCAAGACTCTGCCATTGTCAAGGCCAATAACCGCACTCTCAGCTACATCCTGCTCATCTCCCTTGTCTTCTGTTTCCTCTGCTCCTTGCTCTTCATTGGCCGTCCCAACATGGCCACCTGCATCCTCCAGCAGATTACCTTTGGAGTCGTGTTCACTGTGGCCATCTCCACTGTCCTGGCCAAAACTGTCACTGTGGTCCTGGCTTTCAAGGCCACTGCTCCAGGGAGAAGAACAAGACAGTTTCTGGTGTCTGGGGCACCGAAT
>PVLC010045874.1:0-11635 GCA_004027655.1 Graphiurus murinus | reverse complement strand
CGGTACTGGGGATGGAACTCAGAGGCATTCTACCTCCGAGCTATACCCCCAGCCCTATTTTTCGTTCTTTATTTTGAAACCGAGTCTCACTAAGTTGCGGAGTGCCTCATTAGGTAGCTGAGGCTGGCCGCGAACCCGGATCCTCTGGTCTCAGCCTCCCGAATGCTGGGATTACAAGCGTGAGCCACCACGCCCGGCTTGTACTATTTTTATTTCTCTCTCTCTCTCTCTTTTTCTTTCTGGATTTAGGGAAGAGAAGATAACAGAAATGCCTTCCCATGCTATCAGTAACTAAAAGTATGAACTCCTTCTAAAAGGACTAATTTGACAGTAGCTTCCCCCCAAGGAATACTTGCAGATTATTTTTTATAGATTTATTAACAAATTTCTACATTTCTGTAGCATATGTAGCCAAATTCTTGTCCTGCCTGCCTGTGATAGTCAGTGATGCTATAAAAATGAATTTTCTAAAGCCGGGCGTGGTGGCGCACGCTTGTAACCCCGCATTGGAGAGGCTGAGACTGGAGGATCCGGGTTCGCGGCCAGCCTCAGCTACCTAGTGAGGCACTCCGCAACTTAGTGAGACTCGGTTTCAAAATAAAGAATAGAGCTGGGCGTGGTGGCGCACGCTTGTAATCCCAGCATTCGGGAGGCTGAGACCGGAGGATCCGGGTTCGAGGCCAGCCTCAGCTACCCAGTGAGGCACTCCAAAACTTAATGAGACCCGGTTTCAAAATAAAGAATAAAAAATAGGGCTGGGGGTATAGCTCGGAGGTAGAATGCCCCTGAGTTCAATCCCCAGTACTGCAAAAAGAAAAAAAAAAAGAAAATTCTGTTCTTTTAGTCAGTAATTTTTTTGTGTGTATGTTGCTGGGAATTGAACCCAGGCACATTCTACCTCTGACCTACACCTCCAGCCCCATTTATTTATTATTTTATTTTGAAACAGGGTCTCACTAAGTTGTAGAGGGCCTCACTAAGTTGCTGAGGCTGGCCCCAAACCTGAAATCCTCCTGTCTCAGCCTCCTAAATACTGGAATTACAAGTATGCATGAGACCTGGCTAGCCAGTATTTTATTAATGATTTCATTTTGGCAAAGGTGCTGTTTTAGGTTATGTTCGTTGCAAGCTGGAAACTGCTGAGCAAGACTGAATTAAGTAGATGTCAAGCTAAAATTTTCTTTTGCTGCTAAAAATCCATAGCACAATCATTGGACAGCCTGAGCGTGTGTTAAAAACACTCGGCAGTTTTAGTTGATCAGATTTGTTGTGACTTCCAAAATAGCCACCAAGAGTTTAGATTGTGGTAATTGAATCATAAGGTATTATCTGGCAGAATACCAGTCCGTCCTCCTGTTCTGTGATCCTAGGGTCAGGCCCTGGGTTGCATCCTGTTCCAGAAACCAGACCTTAAAAAGCAGTGACATAAGCCGGGCGTGGTGGCACACGCTTGTAATCCCAGAATTTGGGAGGCTGAAACTGGAGGATCACAAGTTCGAGGCCAGCCTCAGCTACCTAGTGAGGCACTCCGCAACTTAGTGAGACCCTGTTTCAAAATAAAGAATAAAAACTAGGGCTGGGGGTATAGCTCGGATGTAGAATACCCCTGAGTTCAATCCCCAGTACCACAAAAAAAATAGGACTGGGGGTGTAGCTCAGAGGTAGAATGCCTCTGAGTTCAAACCCCAGTACCACCAAATAAATAAATAAATAAATAAATAAATAAATAAATAAATAAATAAATAAATAGGGGTTGGAAGAGGTGGAGGTGTATCGCTTGGAGACAGGCAGGCTGGGCGAGGGCAGCTAGAGTAATGGTAAGGACAATTAGAGCTAAAATTGACTGACTATGACTGTAAACCAGGTCCTAAGAACCATCCCTGCGGCATCTTATTTAATCCCCAGAACAGCTGTGTGAAGTAGGAACAATAATTATTCCATTTCATAAATAGAGAAACCGAGGCAAGTGAAGACATTTTTTTTTTTTTTTTTTTTTTGCGGTACTGGGGATTGAACTCAGGGGCATTCTACCTCTGAGCTATACCCCCAGCCCTATTTTTTATTCTTTATTTTGAAACCGGGTCTCACTAAGTTGCGGAGGGCCTCACTAGGTAGCTGAGGCTGGCCGCGAACCCGGATTCTCTGGTCTCAGCCTACCGAATGCTGGGATTACAAGCATGCGCCACCACGCCCAGCTAAGTGAAGACATTTGAGGTCACATAGTACTAAGAAAGCCAAGCCAAGGTGTGTGTTTGTTTGTTTATTTTTTTGTGGTGCTGGGGATTGAACCCAGGGGTATTCCACCTCCGAGCTACATGCCCAGCCTATTTTTATTTATTATTTGCAAACAGAGTCTCACTACGTAGATGAGGCTGACCTCGATCTGTGATCTTCCTGTCTCAGCCTCCTAAGTACTAGGATTACAGGTGTGCGCCACCATGCCTGGCTTGTGTTTATTTTTGTCTCATTGTGAAGACCTGGGCTCTTAGATTCTATATGATTTAAACCCTGGGGCATTCTACCTCTGAACTCCACTCCCAGCCCCATTTTTTATTCTTTATTTTGAAACAGGGTCTCACTAAGTTGTGGAGTGCCTCACTAGGTAGCTGAGGCTGGCTGCGAACCTGTGATCTTCGAGTCTCAGCCTCCGATGTACTGGGATTACAAGTGTGCGCCCCCACGCCCGGCTCTATATGCTTTATCTCTCTGATTAACATCTGCAAGTATTTAAAAGGACTTAGATGTGGAAGTGGGGTCCCAGAAATAAAAACTTGGACAGATAATTGTAACAACTCAGAAATAATTCTGTGTGTGTGTGTGTGTGTGTGTGTGTGTGTGTTACTGGGGATGGAGCCCAGGGGCATTCTACCACCCCCAGCCCTGTTTTTTGGGTTTTTTTTCTGTTTTTGTTTTTTAATTTGGAAACAGAGTCTTGCTAAGTTGCTGAGAACCTCACAAAATTGCTGAGGCTGTCCTTGAACCTGTGATCCTCCTGTCTCAGCCTCCCAAGTACTGGGATTACAGGTGTGGACTACTATACCCAGCTCACCTTTTTTTGTGTGTGTGTGTGGTACTGGGGATTGAACCCAGGGACATTCTACCTCTGAGCTACACCCTAGCCCTATTTTTTATACTTTATTTTGAAACAAGGTCTCACTAAGTTGCAGAGGCCTCACTAAGTAGCTGAGGCTGGCCGTGAACCTGGATCCTCCGGTCTCAGCCTCCCAAGTACTTGGATTACAAGCGTGCGCCACCACGCCCGGCTCTGGCTCACCTTATCCATTTACAGTTCAGGATTGAGTCTCTTCACATTATTGTGCAACCAGTTTCCAGAACTTTTTTCATGTGCAGAAGTGAAACTCTATATCCACTAAAAATCAACCCCCAATTTCCTTTAGTTCTAGGAAACTACCATTCTACTTTCTGTTTCTGTGAATTTGACTACCCTATGCACCTCATGTGAGTGGGATCACACAGCATTCGTTTTCCCATGCTGGGCTGGTGTTACTTAGCATAGTCCTTAAAGTTCATCTATATCCTATGAGTGTCAGCATTTCCTTCCATTTTAAGACTGAATGCTAGCCGGGCGTGGTGGTGCATGCTTGTAATCCTGGTACTTGGGAGGCTGAGACAGGAGGATTGCAGGTTCACAGCCAGCCTCAGCTACTGAGTGAGGTCTTCCGTAATTTAGTGAGACCCTGTTTCAAAATAAAGACTAAAAAATAGGCCTGGGGGTGTAGCTTGGAGGTAGAATGCCCTGGGTTCAATCCCCAGTACCACACACACACACACACACACACACACGAATTAAGGCTGAATCCTGATTCCTGGCACACATAAGAAATAAAGCAAAGAAACACTTTAAACAGTATTAGAGTCAATATTATTATAACTTTTGCCTCTGCAAATTATTATAAATAGAGTTAGCTGGGATGGACAGGGAGTAAGTGTGCCCTCCTTAATAAAATGATTTGCTTTATACAGTACAAATATACATTGTAGATTAGCCTGAAGCTGTGCTGACTCTACAGCATGTTTTGGAAGGACGATTTTGAATTAGGTTCCTAATAATTGGTTTCTTATAGTGTGAATCTGTAAAAATCAAATCTGCAAGTGGGTGTGGTGGTGCATGCCTGTAATCTCAGTTCTTGGGAGGCTGAGACCAGAGGGTTGCAGGTTTGAAGACAGCTTCAGCAAATAGTAGACCCTGTTTCTAAAGAAAAGTTAAAAAAAAAAATGCTGGAGGTGTAGCTTGTCCCTGGGTTCAATCTCCAATACCAAAAGAAAAAAGAAAAAAATCAAACCCAATCTTTTTTTTTTGGTACTGGGGATTGAACCCAGTGGCATTCTACCTCTGAGCTACACCTGCATCCCTGTTTTTTATTCTTTATTTTGAAACAGGGTCTCACAAAGTTGTGAAGTTCTGTCTCAGCCTCTCAAGTACTGGGATTACAAGCGTGCAACACCACGCCTGGCTCCCCATCTTTATTGTACAAAATAAATAGCTCTGAAAGTGAAAATAAACAGACATTTCCAGTTAGTAGATTGCTGCATGACTCAGTATTATCTTTGGGGTTTTTTTGGGAAAGTACTTAATTTTATAAAATAATTTTGTAGAATATTTATTTTTTAAGTCAAACATTTATTGTTAGCCAGGAGTGGTGGTGCATGTTTGTAATCCCAGTACTTGGGAGGCTGAGACAGAAGGATCTGGGTTTGCGGCCAGCCTCAGCTACTTAGTGAGGCACTCTGCAACTTAATGAGAACTTGTTTCAAAATAAAGAATAAAAAATAGAGCTGGGCGTGGTGGCACACGCTTGTAATCCCAGTATTCGAGAGGCTGAGACCGGAGGATCTGGGTTCGAGGCCAGCCTCAGCTATCTAGTGAGGCACTCCGCAACTTAGTGAGACCCGGTTTCAAAATAAAGAATAAAAAAATAGGGCTGGGGGTATAGCTCGGAGGTAGAATGCCCCTGAGTTCAATCCCCAGTACTGCAAAAAAAAAAAAAAAAAAAAAAAAAAAAAAAAAAAAAAAAAAAAAAAAAAAAAAAAAAAAAAAAAAAAAAAAAAAAAAAAAAAAAAAAAAAAAGAATAAAAAATAGGACTGGGAGTATAGCTCAGAGGTAGAATGCCCCTGGGTTCAATCTCCAGTAACATACACACACCAAAAACATTTACTGTTTTCTGTATATCCAAAACTAATCTTTATACTAAGGGGTCCCCCCCTCCACATGTGGTCTCCATATTGTGCCTTATTGCTTTGTTTCGTTGTTGAGGAAATTGAGGCAGTCAAAGTGTACAAAATAAGACTCACCCAGGAGCAGAGATTAGCATCAAGAATTCTTTCTCCCTGTTAGCTGGGTTGTGTTTTTTATATTTCTTCCCAACAAAGATTTAACAATAGAGTTTACATTAATAACTGCTTGCTAGGTAATTTCCCAGAAAAGAAAAAGAAGAAATCCTTTCTAGTTTTAGCATGAAATACAGGCTTGCAGTCATCCAGTTGTTGGCCTGGAGGGCCGGGGTTTGGCTTGGGAAGCACTCTCAGCCGCCCCTAAAAAAGCTGGGGCTGTAGCTCAGAGGGTGCTAAAACTGGTGCTCGCTGTGGAACCCAGCTTTCAGACCAGGCTTCTGCCTCCGCTTTGGGCGAGGTTGCACTCCCAGGCTTCTTGGCGGGAACAGCAGTTTCAGAGGTAAACCCCCCTGTTTACTGGAAGATACCCTGGAAGGACACCTAAATCCCTGGACGGCTCTGAGGAGTGAGATTTCAGCAGAACACCTCCAGGTACTTAGTATTCCACTTTCTAAGTTGTTTCCATAGAGACCACAGGGGAAGCCACGGATATTGGGCCGTGGGAAGCAGTGGACAGAGAAGAATTATTCTAGGAGTTTACCAGGAAAGACCAGGACAACATAGGTCCAGGAAAAACCTCAGGCAATAATACATGTTAGGTGTGGGCAAAGGGGAGATAAGGGCCACAGACTTTTTCATTAGTGAGATTCAAGTAAATTTAGAAAGTTCAAAACAAAACAAGCTGAGTGTGGTGGCAAAAATCTGTAATCTTAGTACTTGGGAGGCTGAGACAGGAGGACTGCAGGTTCTCAGACAGCCTCAGCTGCTTAGTGAGGCCCTCCACAACTTAGTGAGACCCTGTTTCAAAATAAAGAATAAAAATTAGGAAGCTGGGCGTTGGTGACGCATGCTTGTAATCCCAGTACTTTGGAGGCTGAGACAGGAGGATCTGGGTTTGCAGCCAGCCTCAGCTGCTTAGTGAGGCCCTCCGCAATTTAGTGAGACCCTGTTTCCAAATAAATAATGAAAAATAGAGCCGGGCGTGGTGGCGCACACTTGTAATCCCAGCATTCAATCCCAGCATTCGGGAGGCTGAGACCGGAGGATCCGGGTTTGCGGCCAGCCTCAGCTACCTAATGAGACACTCCGCAACTTAGTGAGACTTGGTTTCAAAAATAAAAGAATAAAAAATAGGGCTGGGGGTATAGCTCGAGGGTAGAATGCCTCTGGGTTCCACCCCTAGTACTACAAACAAACAAAAACAACAACAAAAATTAGGGCTGGGGGTGGGGCTTAGAGGTAGAATGTCCTTTGGTTCAATTCCCAGTACTACAAAACAAAATAAAACAAATCAAAAAACTGCCGGGCGTGGTGGCGCACGCTTGTAATCCCAGCATTCCGGAGGCTGAGACCGGAGGATACGGGTTCGAGGCCAGTCTCAGCTACCTAGTGAGACACTCCGCAACTTAGTGAGACTCGGTTTCAAAATAAAGAATAAAAAATAGGGCTGAGGGTGTAGCTAGGAGGTAGAATGCCGCTGAGTTCAATCCCCAGTACTGCAAAAAAGAAAAACAAAACAAAACAAAACAAAACAAAAAATCTAAAAAAAGTCAAGCATGGTGCCACATGCCTTTAATCCTAGTACTTGGGAGGCTGGGACAGGAGGATTGCAGGTTCCAAGCCAGCTTTGGTAACTCAGTGAAGCTTGCATTGACTTAGACCCTGTTTCGAAATAAAAAATTAAACTGGGCTGGGCATCTAGTGTGGAGATAGAATGCCCCTGGCCTCAATCCCCAGCACCACCACCAAAGCAAAACAAAACAAAGCAAAAACCAAAGTAAAGATATTTGAAATTCGTTTCCCTGCATCCACTTAAATATTGTCCCCTCTCCTCCGCCCCCCCCCCCCGGGTACTCAACCCCTGGGTGCTGTACCACTGAGCTATGTCCCCAGTTCCTCCCCGCCTTTTTTGTGGTGCTGGGAATTGAATCCAGGGGCATCTACCTCTAAGCCATATCCCCAGCCATTCTTTTATTTATTTACTCATTAATTATTTTGTGGTACTAAGGGTTGAACCCAGGGGCATTCTACTTCCAAACTATACCCCTAGCCCTATTTTATTTTTATCTTGAAACAGGGTCTCAGTAAGTTGATGAGAGTCTCATTACTTGCTGATGTTGGTCTTGAACCTGTGATCCTCCTGTTTCAGCTTCCCAAGTACTAGGATTACAAGTGTGTACCACCACTCCTGGCTTGGTTTTTATTTTGAAACAGATTCTCACGAAGTTACTGAGAGTCTCACTAAGTTCTGGAGGCTGTCCTCGAACCTGTGATACATCCTCTGTGTCAGCCTTCCAAGTATTAAGATTACAGGCGTGCACCACCACACCCGGTCCCAGCCCATTTTATTTTTCTGAGGTACTGGGGATGGAACCCAGGGGCATTCTACCTCCGAGCTACACCCCTAGTCCTATTTTTTATTCTTTATTTTGAAACAGGGTCTCACTAAGTTGCAGAGGGCCTCACTAAGTAGCTGAGGCGGGCTGAGAACCTGTGATCCTCCTGTCTCAGCCTCCCAAGTACTGGGATTACAAGTGTGTGCCACCACACCCGGCTCCTTTTTATTTTTTATTTTGAGACAGGGTCTTGCTAAATTGCCCAGGCTGGTCTCAAATTTGCGATCCTCCTGCCCAAACCTCGAGTAGCTGGGATTACAGGCATGTACCACCATGCTGCCTTTTTTTTTTTTTTTTCTTTTAAAAACCATTTTAATTTTTAGTTGGCATGTAGAAATTTTTACACATTACTGCGTATAGCGTGACATTTCAGTATACATATATGATGTGTAATAATCATATCAGGATAATCGGCATATCTGTCACTCAAACCTTTATTATTTCTTGGTGTTGGGAACATTTAAAATCCTCTCTACTAGTTGTTTAGATATATTCCACTCTTGTCAACCCTAGTTCTCCTATTGTACTCTAGAACATACCTTATACCCAACTGCACCTCTGCACCTGCTAAACCCTCTCTCCAGCTCTTCTCCCCTCCCCCAACTCTCATTTTTTTGGGCCTGGAGATTTAACCCAGAGGCATTCTACCTCCAAGCTACAACTCCAGCCCGATTTTATTTCTAATTTGGAAACAGGGTCTGGCTTGGTTGCTGAGGGCCTCGCTAAGGTGCCAAGACTGACTTTGAACCTGTGATCCTCCTGTCTCAGCCTCCCAAGTACTGGGATTACAAGAGCATGCCACCATGCCTGTCTCTACTAATCCATTCTGTACTTTTTTTTAGATCAGTTTTCTTGGCATCTACATATAAGCAAAAATATGCGATATTTGTCTTTCTGTCCCTGACGTATTTCATTTAACAATGTCTTCCAGTTCCTTCTTTGTTGCTGTGGCCTCTTCAATGTTCTTAGCTTTGTGATGACAATAATTCTGCAGTGCTGTGTTTTTATTTATTCCCTTATCCACCCAATCCCCTCTTCACTGGCATCTAATTTTTTTGCAGTACTGGGGATTGAACTCAGGGGCATTCTACCTCCGAGCTACACCCCCAGCCCTATTTTTTATTCTTTATTTTGAAAACAGGGTATCACTAATTTGCAGAGTACCTCACTAAGTAGCTGAGGCTGGCTAAGAACCTGCGATCCTCCTGTTTCAGCCTCCCAAATGCTGGGATTACAAATGTGTTCCACCACGCCTGACATCTAATTTAAAGTTAGCCACTAACCGGGTGTGGTGGCGTGTGCTTGTAATCCTAGTACTTGGAATGCTGAGACAGGAGGATCCGGGTTTGAGGCCAGCCTCAGCTACTTAGTGAGGCCCTCCGCAATTTAGTGAGATCCTGTTTCAAAATAAAGAATAAGCCGGGCGTGGTGGCGCATGCTTGTAATCCCAGCATTCGGGAGGCTGAGACCGGAGGATCCGGGTTCGAGGCCAGCCTCAGCTACCTAGTGAGGCACTCCGCAACCTAGTGAGACTCGGTTTCAAAATAAAGAATAAAAAATAGGGCTGGGGGTATAGCTCGGAGGTAGAACCCCCCTGAGTTCAATCCCCAGTACCGAAAAAAAAAAAAAAAAAAAAAAAAGAATAAAAAAAATCAGGCTGGGGATGTAGCTCGGAGGTTCAATAATCCCCAGTTCAATAATCCCCAGTACCGAAAAAAAAAAAAAATCAAGTTAGCCAGCAAGGTTCAGTCTTGATGTAAAGCTAGGTGTGTGTGTATGTGTTACCAACAGGTATTTGCAGTTGCATGCATTTGGTGAGGTTCTAGCTGGGTGTGGTGGCACACAGGCCTGTAATTCCAGTATGTGGGAGGCTGTGACAGGAAGATCGTAGGTTCAAAGCCGGTGTTAGTAACTTAGTGAGACTCTTATCAACCTGGTAAGACCTGTTACAAAATAAAAATAAAATAGGGCTGGGGGTGTAGCTCAGAGGTAGAATGCCCCTGGGTTCAATCCCTAGCAACACACACACACACACACACACACACACACACACACACACACACACACTAATAACGATGGGGTTCTCCTTCCTCTGTGTCCTTTCAGGGAAGAAGAGCCCGGACCTGGGCGAGTACGACCCGCTCACCCAGGCCGACAGTGACGAGAGCGAGGATGACCTGGTGCTCAACTTGCAGCAGAAGAACGGAGGGGTCAAAAACGGCAAGAGCGCCCTGGGCGGCGCCCCAGAGCCCGACTCGGACGCCGAGGCTGCCGGGCCTGCGAAGCCGCCACACCTTTCGGAAGTCGCCACAGAGGGCTTCCCCTCGGAGCCCCTCGGGGTCCTGGAGCAGAAGGCGACGTCCTCCCTGGTGTCCTACGTGCGCACGTCCGTGTTCCTGCTCACGCTGGGCATCTCCATGGTCCTGGTGCTGCTCTGTGCCTTCCTCATCCCCTGTCCCCCCAGGGACCTGCACAGCACGTGGGGCCGCCACTTGGGCACCCAGGCAGGTGAGCTGTCGGCTCGTCAGCCCTACGTCTGCAGAACTGCTGGTCTGTCCGATGACACTGAATTTTCCTCCAAGTCTTTAAAAACTAATGTGTGTCCTATGTCTGTGGAGGTGGTTGGGAGGTTAAGATTTTTTTCTTTTTTTTTTTTTTTTTTTTTTTTTGCGGTACTGGGGTGGAACTCATGGGCATTCCATCTCCAAGCTACACCCCCAGCCCTATTTTTATTCTTTATTTTGAAACAGGGTCTCAGTAAGTTGCGGAGGGCCTCACTAGGTAGCTGAGGCTGGCCGAGAACCGGGATCCTCCAGTCTCAGCCTCCCAAGTACTGGTATTACAAGCATGCGCCACCACGCCCGGTTTGGGAGGTTGAGATTTGAAATAAAGCCAGCAGACGGGTTGCTACACCTCCAAACAGCTGGCAACCACTGCTAGGGCATGTGGAGTGCTGCTCTTAGATTGACACGGAGAGGACAGGGCCCTGGTTTGCTGGGTGCAAAGCTGCAGGAAGGGCTATTTACAGAGAAAAGTGAGGTTCAGGGCCTGGTGTTCTTCCAGGACCCTCAGGCCTGCCTTGATTATACAGGACTGACCTAATTTAAATTTTAAAAGAATGTCATTCCCCGTAAAAGATGGCTGCTGTCTTCTTCCTTGCTCCCAGCGTTGGATGTCTGCCATGGGGCAGGTTTCTAGAACCTTCCTGCTCTGGAATGGGGCTTGCATCTCAACAAGCACTCCCCGTCCCTTGTAAACTGAACTCAGCTGTCTCCTCACAGACCCCTCTCGTCACCTGGATCTAAAGTGTGTCATCTCTGATCCTAGTCGAGTGAACTTCTAAAGGGTTCTGTGTTCTCATCTCTTTTATTTATTCTTTTTTTATGGTACTGGGAATTAAACCCAGAGGTATTCTATCTCTGAGCTACACCCCCAGACCCAATTTATTTATTTGGAAACAGGGTCTCACTAGGTTGCTGAGAGCCTCACTGAATTGCCGAGGCTGTCCTCGAACCTGCAATCCTCCAGTCTCAGCCTCCCGAGTACTAGGATTACAAGCGTGTGCCACCATGCCCAGCTTGTGTTCTCATCTTTGGTTTTCTTAGGGCAAATTTAATTTACATATGTAGTATTTACATATAGTATAGAGACTAGTAAAAAATTGTTGATGTCTAGCCGGGCGTGGTAGCGCACGCTTGTAATCCCAGCATTCGGGAGGCTGAGACCAGAGGATCCGGGTTCGAGGCCAGCCTCAGCTACCTAGTGAGGCACTCCACAACTTAGTGAGACTCGGTTTCAAAATAAAGAATAAAAAATAGGGCTGGGGGTATAGCTCGGAGGTAGAATGCCTCTGAGTTCAATCCCCAGTACCGCAAAAAAAAAAAAA
>PVLC010045873.1:0-11623 GCA_004027655.1 Graphiurus murinus | reverse complement strand
ATCCCAGCATTCGGGAGGCTGAAACCGGAGGATCCGGGTTCGCGGCCAGCCTCAGCTACCTAGTGAGGCACTCCGCAACTTAGTGAGACCCTGTTTCAAAATAAAGAATAAAAAATAGGGCTGGGGGTATAGCTTGGAGGTAGAATGCCCCTGAGTTCAATCCCTAGTACCGCAAAAAACAAACAAAAAAAAAAAAAAAGAAAAAAGATCAACTTTTGCCTTCTGAGTGGATGCTCTACCAACTTAAATATAGCAGGTTGTAAACACACTGTAAGGCCAACCTTTCTCAATTTTTGCCAATCAAGAGAGAACCAATGCTCCCTTTCCTCTAAGACTTCCTGACAATTACAGGGTCAATTTTGAGCTATTCACAAATAAAGACTTAACACACTGAATAAAATGAATGAAGTCAACAAGAACAATTACACCAGATTTCAAGGGTAATTGCAAACCCTCATCCTGTTTGCTAAATTTGTTAGTTTGTAACTTGAGGACACAAGGGCCTCCTAGAATTGCTAGGGTGCCTTGAAAGCAGTTTCTCAGTCAAGATTATTGACATTTGGAGCCAGATAATGGTTTGCTGTGGGGGCTGTCTTGTGCATTGTAGGATGTCACAGCCTCCCTGGCCTTTACCCACGTAAATGCCAGTAGCACCACTCCCCACTTAGAACAACAAAAATGTCTCCATACCTTCCCAAACGCTCCCTGGGGGGCAAAACTGCCTCAAATTAAGAACCTCTGCTTTAAACAGAGGGCAATAAATAAAAGACAAAGAATCAAAGCACTTTAGAAGAAGGGGTTTTAATGAGCCTAAGCACCAGTGATTCTCAAACGTTTTTTTATATATCAGCCTCCTGGTGGAACTTGTTAAATGCTGATTCCTGGGCCGGCCCCTGGCCTATTAATATAGTCAAGTCTGGGTCTGCCCCCATCACTGCTTCATTCTATGGTAAGTGAATGTGGGTCCCAGAAGGGAAATTCCTTGCCCAAGGTCACAGGGCCAGTCAGAACTGGACTCCAAAACCAACCAGACCCTTCCTCACAAGGGTGGGCTGGGATAAGGTGTTGTGTGTGGTTCTGATTGTCTTTGAGGCCGGTGAGCTTAATATGGCATTCTGGAGTTAGCCCACCTGAGCCAAAATCCTGACTTGATATTAATTAGCTGCGAGGCCTTGCGCAAGGCAGCGCTCGACACAAGTCCTACCACCACCACCATCACCACCACCACCACCACCACCATCATCATCACCACTGTCCCAGGACTGCAAAGTTGAAGGGGCCTAGGGGGATGCGGAGACCGAGGGCTGGAAATGGGCTCAGGGAGCAGACACGACCCCCGAGCCCCGAGCCCTCCACCCGCACCTCACCTGGCCCCGCAGCTCCTTCTCCAGCTGCCGGTAGTCGTTGTTCCAGACCAGGAGGTGCAGGGGGAAGTGGCTGCTGGCGTCGCTGGCGGAGGACATGGCGAGGAGGCCCCGGCCGGCCGCCCGCAGCCCGGGCCCCGAGGGGTCTTTGCCGCCCTCCCGGCGGCCGGCGACCTGGAGACGGAGGCGCGGCGAGGCGAGGGCGAGGGCAGGGCGAGGCGAGGCGAGGCGAGGGCGCGGCGGCGGGCCGGGGTGGCGGCGCACGGTCTGGGGTCGCGGGCCGGGTCGGGACCGGGTCGGCCGCGCCCACCCCGCGCCCCGCCGCGCTGACAGCTCCCGAACCGACTCCCGCGGCCCGAACCGCCCCGGAGAGGGCAGTGCGGGGCGGACCACCGCGCGCGGAGGGGACGGGGCCAGCCGCGCCCGCCGCGCGACCCCGAGCGCCCAGGCGGAGCGCCGCCTTTGTCCGCGGCCCGAGACCTCGGCGGAACCGCCGCCCCCGCCCGCGCCTCCGTGGTTTGCTCCACCGCGGCCTCTGCCATCGGCTCAGCAGCCGGGGGGACGCCAGGCCTGGACCGAACCATTCCAGCTGCTGACGCCCAGGAGCCATTTTGGAAGTGGGCAGCCTCGAAGCCTTTCCAAGAGGAACTTTAAACTCTAGAGAGGTGGCTGCGGGTATTAGATGAGAAGGGCATAGTCCTACCTCCGGATTTCTCAAACCTTGGAACATTTCGAACTGGATAATCCTTTGTGTGACGCTGAGCAACATCCCTGGCTGTTCTACCCACTCAATGCCAGTAACACTCCCCAGAATATACCTTCAGATACTGCCAATTGCTCCGGGGGAGAGAATTCGCCGCCGCCCCCGAGTCTGAACCTTTGTTCTATCTGAATTCCAAAATTGGTTATGACTGAAAGCTACCTATACTGGTGGCTTATTCCACATAAATCAGAGTGTCACTATGGCTGAAAGAGAATGGATTTGAGCACCATCTGCAAAAATAAAGCTCATCCCTTTGGTTTCAATCTCGGGTACTATGTATATACCTCCTCGACTCAATAAAGAATCAAGCTCTGCTTCTGCCTAGCTACCCACACTGAGACCACATAGCTGTGGCAAAGTCATTCAATGCATCCTGAAAACATTGCCTTGGACTTCTCTGCTGATGCACAGCGGAGCTTTTCAGACGCCGGCAGCAGCTGTTCAAGAATCCAGGCTTAATCCATTCTCCACACAGGTGGAGTGGAGTCTGAAGACTTGTGAGTCATTGAACCAAAACAGGATACAAGTACATCAGGAGGAGACACAAGAGGATCGCAGGTTGGAGATCAGCCTCAAAAACAGCAAGACAGCCAGGTGTGGTGGCGCGTGCTTGTAATTCTGTACACCCAAGGCTGAGACAGAAGGATCCCAGGTTTGTGGCCAGCCTCAGCTACTTAGTGAGGCCCTCTGCAACTTAGCGAGACCCTGTTTCAAAATAAAGAATAAAAAATAACACTGGGGTATAGCTAAGAGGTAGAATGCCCCTGGGTTCAATCTCAGTACCGCAAGAAACGAAGACAAAAAGAAAAACAAAAACCATAGCAAGACTCCCAGCAACATAGCAAGACTCTCAGCAACCTAGCGGGACCCTGTTTCAAAATCAAAGAATAAAAAGGACTGGGAGTGTAGCTCGGAGGTAAGAACCTCCCCCCCCTTCAACCCTCAGTACCAAGTTGGGGGGGGGGCATCAGGAGGTTCTAACTGTGGGATGTGTAGGAATTATGTGTTTATTTCCACATTACACACATCACACTGGAGAGATGGACCTAATGCCAGTTTTTTGGGGTTTTTTTTTGTACTGAGGATAGAACCCAGGAGGCTCTATACGTCTGAACTACACCTCCAGCTCCCCCCCCCCCTTTTTTATTTATATTTTGAAACAGAGTCTTGCTAAGTTGCTGAGGCTGGCCTCCAACCTGTGATCTTTCTGTTTCAGCCTCCCAACTGCTGGGATTATTGGCACCATCATGTCTGGCCACACCCGTGCTTCTGAGGCTTCTCCAAGGATGTGCTCTTTCAGAAACCTTCTGAAAATATTTTTTCTCTTCAATATCCCATGTTTCTTGGATGCTTCTCCTATCTCACTAATCTGAAAACCCAACAATGGCAGCAACCACGTGTGTTTTGCTTCCAGAGTGCTTAAAACAAAAAAAAAATTTTTTTTTTTTTTTTTGGTACTGGAGATTGAACCCAGGGGAATTCTACCTCCGAGCTACATGCCCCAGCCCTATTTTTTATTCTTTATTTTGAAACAGGGTCTCACTAAGTAGCTGAGGCTTGCAGCAAACTCGGATCATCCGGTCTCAGCCTCCCAAGTACTGGGATTCCAAGCGTGTGCCACCACGCCCAGCTAAAACCAAAATATTTCATGGCCCATAGCATCCAATATATGCCCCATGGAGATCATAGTTGTATTTATGTATTGCACATACAAATAAATATTCATTAGTAACCAGGCATGGTGGCGCTTGCTTGTAATCCCAGTACCTGGGAGACTGAGACTGGAGGATCACAGGTTCACAGCCAGCCTCAGCTACTTACTGAGGCCCTCTGCCACTTAGTGAGATTCTGTTTCAAAATAAAGAATAAAAAATGGTGCTAGGGGTTTAGCACCATTTTAGCACCATTTTAACCCAGGGGTAGAATGCCCCTGGGTTCAATCCCCAGTATTGCCAAAAATAAATACATAAATAAATAAATAAAATTCATTAGTGTTAAGGTCACACCTCTTCTCTCCTTCACACTGATTAACCTCATTTTACTGTGTTTATCTCACAACATCACAGGAATTGCTCTGGATTAGCTATCTTTATTCTCAAATTCCAGGAAAAGTAGCAATTTCAAGAAAAATAGCAAGTAGGAAATAACAGAAACATCAAAAATAGTAGGAGATACTATTTACTAAAGGCTTACTGTGTAGCAGGTGTACTGCATATTCCCATAATCTACTCCATTTCTCCTTGGCCAGGTAATAAATTAGTTTTGCTGGTCGCATGCAAGTTTTTTTTTTTTTTCCAGTACTGGGGATTGAACTCAGGGGCATTCTACCTCCGAGCTACACCCTCAGTCCTATTTTTTATTCTTTATTTTGAAACCAGGTCTCACTAAGTTGCGGAGTGCCTCACTAGGTAGCTGAGACTGGCTGCGAACCTTGATCCTCCGGTCTCAGCCTCCCGAATGCTGGGATTACAAGCGTGCACCACCACGTCCGGCTCGCATGTAAGTTTTGTTGTATATTCTTCTTCCTCATTTTCTTTTTTCTCCTCTCCTTTATTTTCTTCTTTTTTGAAAATGTAAATATCATTCTTAGGTGGCAGTTCGTACAGTAACAAATCGTGGACCATAGGTAGACAACACATTACATCCATTTTGAAAAGAAGGTTCAGCCGGGCGTAGCGGCCCACGCCTGTAATCCCAGTACTTGGGAAGCTGAGACTGGAGGATCACAGGTTTGAAGTCAGCCTCAGCAACTTAGGCTTTCAGCAAAAGACCCTGTTTTAGAGACCCTGTTTCTAAATTTAAAAACAAAAAATCAAAATAGGGCTGGGGGTATAGCTCAGAGGTAGAAAGCTCCAGGGAGCAGGGTGTGGTGGCGCACGCTTGTAATCCCAGCATTTGGGAGGCTGAGACCAGAGGATCCGGGTTCGCGGCCAGCCTCAGCTACCTAGTGAGGCACTCCGCAACTTAGTGAGACCCTGTTTCAAAATAAAGAATGAAAAATAGGGCTGGGGGTATAGCTCGAAGGTAGAATGTCCCTGAGTTCAATCCCCAGTACCGCAAAAAAAAAAAAAAAAAAAGAAAGAAAGCTCCTGGGTTCCACCCCTAGTACCACAATTTTAAAAAAGAAGATTCAAATTGCAGCTTAAAGGAGGAAATATCTAATATGGTCTTACTTTACTTATTTCATTGTAGAGCTACCATTAGTAGAATGTACAGACAGAAAGCGTGGTCTTTGCTTACTGCTGTTTCTCCAGTGCCCAGAACAGTTAACTAGCAGAATGAATGAGTGAACTTGATTTAGCCTTTAATTGCCTCAGGGAGGTTTTAAGTGCACAGTTCTGGTCACAAGATTTGGCTGCTTCCCCTGGTATCAATCAGTACTAGGGCGAAGCGAATCTTTTCCAGAGGATGCTGGGCAAGAACCTGCCCTCACTCAAGATGGCGACATGGAAGACTGCCCTTTCCGGTCACATGACCTGCCAGCCGCAGAAGGGCACCTCCCCGCGCATGCGTGCTGCTCCGCGGCTGCGAGGCGCTGAGGGGAGAGGTGCTGCTGCCGCCAGCGCTGCGGCCGGGACCCGTTAGAGCGGAAGCGCTGTCGCTGCCGCCGTCTTCGCTGTCCCGGGACCCCTGGTTGGCGGCAGGTGGAGACCGGAGCCATGTCGAAGCGGCTCCGGAGCAGCGACGTGTGCGCCGACTGCAGCGGGCCGGGTGAGTCTCACTGGCCGGCCGGGCCGCTCCCCTCTGCTCTCCCGGCCCAGACCTCTGCCCCGGGGCCGCCCCCTCGGGGCGGGCGGGTTCCCGCGACCGAACCCCGCGCCCCGCAGCCAGGGTTGCAGCGAGGGTCATTCTGGGGCTGCTTGAGGCGAGACCTGTCCCTTGTTCGTCAGCTTGGCGGGCAGGGGGCCGCCGCCCTCCTGTCTAGCTCGTCCCTCCAGTCTTTCCCTTCCCTCTCGCCCCCACGTCCCGGGCCCGCCAGGAGGCGGCGGGGGCCGGGGCCGCTCCCCTGGCAGGAAGGGGCTTGGGCAATCTACAGGAAGGCCAATTACAGAAGTAAAATGCGAGCGTCCACCAGGCGGCGGCCCCCAAAGGCTGCAGGTGTCACCCATCACCGGACCCCCGTCCCACAAGGGGGCCTTTCCCCGCGTGGGCCACACTACCGGCTTCCCTCTTGGAGACTTGCCAAAGAGTCTGGGTGGATAACTTCCCTGCTTCTGACATCCCCGCAGCCACTTCACGGAGGTCAGGGTCTTGTAAACACAACCAGCACTTAGGAGTCGGTGCTTGTCTCAGATTTAGAGATCTGAAGGGCTTAGGTTCAAGCTTAAATGTTGCCTCTGAATGACCTTGGGCTGGTGACTTTACTTGACCAAGCCTTGATTTCCTCATTTTTCCCATGGGGATAAATGAAAGTACCATGCTCAGTGGTCAGAAAGATCTCCTGGATATTCAATCATTTCATTGAAGTTTTCTTCTTTTTGTGCTTCTGTGTTATGTTACTCAGTTCAGAACCCTTGCAGCCCACTAGTTGATTTTCTAAACTGTACATTTATTATAGCCTGCCAAACAAAGTCACAGCAGTATAAGCATATACAAGCATTGAAAAGCCAAAACCAGGCCGGACGTAGTGGCACACGCTTGTAATCCCAGTACTTGGGAGGCTGAGACTGGAGGATCCGGTTCCCGGCCAGCCTCAGCTACTTAGTGAAACTCTTCTCAACTTAGTGAGACCCTGTTGCAAAATAAAGAATAAAAAAATAGAACTGGGGGTATAGCTCCGAGGTAGAATGCCCTGGGTTCAATGCCCAGTACCGCAAAAAAAAAAAAAAAAAAAAAAAAAAGGCACCAAAACCATTTTTCCCATGCATGCTGTCTGATTTAAAGATCAGATCTATTTTAGCAATTGGAACTGAGTAGTAGATACTGTTTTGGTTCCTTGGATTTACAGCTTTGAGTTTGAAATAATTCAAGGAGCATTCTTGGTACAACAGTGTGCAATAAGCAATCTTAATTCAATCATTTAACACCAGTGTCTTTGCAGCTTTACCACCTTCATCTTGTCATTTGGAGGTAGAGACTGATTTTAAGTAGTACTGTGATAACTCAACCTTTAAGTGGTTATTTCATGGCTTGGGTAGTACAGGTGGCAGTACCAGTTTCCTTTGAAGACAGGAGAGGGATAGAAGAGTTTAAGAAGAGGTATACTATAACCCGACTTTATTTTTAAAAAAAACAACTCTTTTCTCTTAAGATGTTATTTGTTCCACTTCCTTTTCTTGCCTATTTTCAGTTGAACTTTTTGTGATGCGTTTGATTCACATGTGTCTGGCTTCAAACTTCCTCTTGAGATGCGTATTCTTTGTTTTTTGATGGATTATCTGAGGCAAAAGCAAATCACCTCTCTATAGCCTCCCTAAATACTAGCTTTTTGTTGTTGCTGTTGCTGTTTGCCGTACTGGGGATGGAACCCAGGAACATTCTACCTCCAACCTACACCCCCAGCCCTCTTTTTTATTCTTTATTTTTGAAACAGGGTCTCACTAAGTTGCAAAGCGCCTCACTAAGTAGCTGAGGCTGGCTGTGAACCTGCAATCCTTCTATCTCAGCCTCCCAAGTACTGGGATTACAAACTTGTGCTATCACACCTGGCTCTATTTTTATTTTGAGATAAGGTCTTACTAAGTTGCAGAGGGCCTCACTAAATTGCTAAGGCTGTCTTCGAACCTGAGATCCTCCTATCTCAGCCTTCCAAGTACTGAGAGGCTTATATTTTTGTATTTTGTATTTTTTTTCCTTGTATTTTTACAGCATTTTGTATATTTCAAAATATGTTCTCTTCCATTGTATCGTTTTAGTAGTTGTCTTGAAGGCCTAACCTACAGAGACTTGAGTCACTTCCTTCCTGTTTTGAATATAATGAGACTACCTTGAAATGTTCTGTGAACTTGAGCAGCTAGGGATTTGTGTGTCTTTTTGCATGCCCTGGCAAAACTTTCCTATAGGGCTAGAGAACCCATGAGATCCCAGTGAAACACCAAAGACTTCTCCCTGGAAAAATGCACATATCCTTACTCTTTAACACAGGATTTATCTAAGATTCGAGGGGGGGCATTTTTGAAGTCCATTTGTGGTATCCCTGGAGCTGAAGTTAAGAAGTCCTGGCATAGCTGGACATGGTGGCGCACGCTTGTAATCCCAGTACTTGGGAGGCTGAGACTGGAGAATCTGTATTTGTGGCCAGCCTCAGCTACTTAGTGAGGCCCTCCACAACTTAGTGAGACCCTGTTTCAAAATAAAAAATAGGATTGAGGATATAGCTTGGAGATAGAATGCCCCTGGGTTCAATCCCCAGTACCTTAAAAAAAAAAAAAAAAAGAAGTCCAGATAAATTGGAAGGGTTTCACCCAACCTCATTCCCAGAAGCTCTATTTTTATTTTTTCTGGGTTAATATTCTAATATCCTATATGTGAGTTTTTGATCAATGATGTTTAAGAGATTAATGAGAACTACACTTTTGTATGTGTGTGTGTGTGTGTGGTAGTGGGGATTGAACCTAGAATTTAAAAATACAATCCGTAGACCAGATAGCTTAAGCTGTACCTATTGTTACCCCATTGTGAGTCTGATGCAGTGTAGAAGGTCTGTCTTTATTTGGATTTGTAAGTATTCAATTTATTTACCCAGATCCATCCTGTTTACTAAGTTTGAAAGGGTTTCAAAGGGGAAAAGGTAAATATTAGACACACCAAAAATATTACTTATTTTTATTTGACAACTTTGCTTCGTTGAAGCAGTTTCCTTTTTTTTTTTTTTTTTTTTTTTTGGTCCTGGGGATTGAACTCAGGGGCATTCTACCTCCGAGCTATACCCCCAGCCCTATTTTTTATTCTTTACTTTGAAACAGGGTCTCACTAAGTTGCGGAGGGCCTCACTAAGCAGCTGAGGCTGGCCTCAAACTCGGATCCTCCGGTCTTAGCCTCCCAAATGCTGGGATTACAAGCGTGGGCCACCACGCCCAGCTAGCAGTTTCTTTTAGATTGGTTGCAAAATTGGACGTGATAGTTTGTTGAAGACAACTAATGGATATCATGGAACATTTCCTAGTGCAAGAGGCCAGATTTCACTGCCAGACCATAGCAGCTGAGCAACTTTATAGTGCTGTCAAGGCTAGCTTTCTGTTAGTATATGGATGTGTTGAGTTGTAGCAGTGGATTACAAAAGCAGTCATTTCATTTAAACACTGTTACATGGATAGTTCACTGTCAAAATTATGTTGTCTTGTATTTGTGGGAATGGATTCAAAATGATTCATTTGTACTCTCCATTTGCTTTGTACATTGAATGAAAGAGCATGTGTCTTAGATGGTCAACCCACATTCAGGCTACAGATTGCAGCCCAGAATCTTTAGGGCTGTTAGTCTCCAGTAATATGGTATCTAATCAGCCAGGGTAGATAGTGTTATGGATATGATCACCAGGTTGATACGTTGATGATCACAGTAAAACAACAAAAACTGTCTTGTTTTTCTGAAAAACCTAACCAGTCATTTTTTGCCATCCTGTAGTATAGCAACCAACTGATATCCTTGCCGCTGAGATTCCAATATCTTTTCAGATCCTTCCTGGGCTTCAGTAAATAGGGGAACTTTTATATGTGACGAGTGTTGCAGTGTCCATCGGAGTCTAGGGCGTCATATCTCCCAAGTAAGGCATCGTAAACATACACCATGGCCTCCAACACTGCTTCAGGTAAGGAATAAGGAAGGACACAGGGTATAGTTTATATGTTGGTGCTCGTGCTTTAGCAACTAAAATTTCTGTTGGTATTCTTTTATTTTGAGACAGGGGTATTGCTAAATTGCCCAGGCTGGCCTCAAATTTGCAATTCTTGTGCCTCAGCCTCTTGAGTAGCTGGGATTACAAATTCATGCCTGGCCTTTCCTAGTATACTTCTTAAATCTTACAAAAAATGTTTGGATCATAATTGAATAAAGGTGCTGCGCCTGTACTGAATTCATCATTTTAAGACTTTTTCTCTCCTAACATGGATATTGTCCCCAAAGCTCAATTTATGTATAATGATATATGAATAGAAATTAAAGTTTCATAGTAATGTTTCACTGCTACCTTTTTTTTTTTGCAGTACTGGGCATTGAACCCAAGGGCATTCTACCGCCGAGCTACATCCCCCACCCTATTTTTTATTCTTTATTTTGAAACAGGGTCTCACTAGTTGCAGAGGGCCTCACTACACAGCTGAGACTGGCTGCGAACCCGGATCCTCCAGTCTCAGTCTCCCAAGTACTGGGATTACAAGTGTGTGCCATCATGCCTGGCTTACTGCTAACTTTTTAAATACAGATTGTTCTTAAATAGTCCATTTTGCTGGGTGTGGTGGTGCACACGTGTAATCCCAGTACTTGGGAGGCTGAGACGGGGATCACAGGTTCGAAGCCAGCCTTGGCAACTTAGTGAGGCTCTCAGCAACCTAGCAAGACCTTATTTCCAAATAAGAAATAAAATCAGGCTGGGGGGTGTAGCTCAGAGATAGAATGCCTCAGGATTCAATCTCCAGTATCACAAAAATAAATAAATAATATTCTGTCTTTTCCACATGCCATGATGTTTCTGAAAGTTACTTCCTGAAAATTTTTCCACTGATAAGCTTAATCATGGGTACCTGCTCTTTTTTTTTTTCCCTTGGGTTGTGGTGGTACTGGTGATTGAATCCAGGAGCATTCTATCCATGAGCTACACCTCCTGCCCTTTTTAATTTTTATTTTGAAACAGGGTTGCTGAGGCTGACCTCAAACCTGCAATCCTTCTGTCTCAGCCTCCCAAGTACTAAGATTATAGGCACGTACCACCTGCGCCTGGCTCTTGCTAATAGTTTTAGAACATTTTTTTCCTGCTTTTATAAGAAGTATGGACAGATTCCTAAGAAATTTCTGAAACAACTCATTTAAGTTTTCCTGAAGCTCTCATTACTAGTCAGATTCCAAATTAAGTTAATATGTTTGGATTGCATATCTAACATTTTGTTAAATGTTAGGTGGGCTCTTTGTCTTATTTGGGGTCCAGTGTCATGTTACCTGAACTTCTATTTGGGGTGCACATTCTTCAGGTTCTCTTGAAATTCAGTATGTTTTCTGCCTTCATTTGTCTTGGGGACACATTGCTAAATCTGTGGCAGCTGCATAGGATGTCCCTGAAACTTGCTTGCTCAAACTAGCCAAACAAGTAGGTTTGGATCTCTGGTGTAAAAATATCTCTCTGAGTGTAAAAAGTAGATGGGGAGCCGGGTGTGGTGGCGCATGCTTGTAATCCCAGCATTCGGGAGGCTGAGACCGGAGGATCCGGGTTCGCGGCCAGCCTCAGCTACCTAGTGAGGCACTCCGCAACTTAGTGAGACTCGGTTTCAAAATAAAGAATAAAAAATAGGGCTGGGGGTGTAGCTCGGAGGTAGAATGCCCCTGAGTTCAATCCCCAGTACCA